>SNQJ01S0129532.1:31719-49016 GCA_010110895.2 Picea sitchensis
ATGTTAGTCTCTTGTTGTTAAAGTTAAGGAAGGTTTGCAGGTATGTGATCATATACACCAGGTCTATTACAGAGTTACAAATCATATTTGGATGATGAAATTGATGAGAGATTTTGGTTGAGGTACATGTTAGGTACATGGTTGAGACAAGTAGTTGATGAGTTGGCACATACATGAGGTGTATAGTTGATGATCTTGGTACATCTTGATGAGTCATAGTTTATGTGTATTTGATGCACGATTGGTTAGTGCATGGTTGATGCACTTTTTATGGTATAGGTTGATTATAGCTTGTTTGGTACAGGTTGGTCATGGTTGTTTGGTGCAGGTTGATTGGTACAAGTTTACAATAGTATATCTCACAGTGATAGTGTGACAGTGGTTCCATCATTCTACTTATATTTTAGGGTTGTTGGATGGGGAAAGGATAGGTGGTTGTAGCCAGAGAACATAGGGGGTTGTAGCCTCCTTCTAGTTGTAGCCAGAGAATTGGGGAGTTGGAGCTTCCCTCAGGTTGTAACCTGAGAAACTAGGGGGTTAAGACTCCTTCCAGTTGCAGATGGAAAACAAAGGAATTTGGTGCTTCCAGTGAATCTAATTCTTAAAGAAATATAAGAAAAATCATTCTTTGGTTTTCTCTTGCTTTGGGTTTCCATGTAAAAACACTGGTGTATTGCGTATGTGTATGATTTCTCATTTGTTCATTGTTTATTTACTCTGCAACTATTGGATGATAATTTTACATTGACATAACACTTGCATTTATAAGGTCACATATCTAATGATAGAAGTTGTGTTAGGGATTTTTTCCCTAGAAAGAAACCCTCTTTTATGTATGAGGGAATTGTGTTACAGATGAAGGTGAATGTGAATATTATATTCTGAGGGAGGAGACTATGAGAGAAAGAAGAGAAAGTTACAACAAATGTGTTGTAGGTTGTATCCCTTCATTTTCTAGATAATAATAAAGGAAGGACTTGGAAATTTATCTGGTGGATGTAGACCACATTGAGTGAACCACATATATTTGTGTCTCTATTGTATTGTGTATCTTATGTGTTTATTTCCGCATTTGTTTTATTTTATTTCTCTACGATCATATTTTTCTAACATATGTTATCTTCTAAATTTCTAGTATAAAAGCATCAAGAAGACTTAGAATAAACATTCTTATACAGAAATCAAACCTCTTTCCTTTTCAAATGTTCTATGGAGATTCTAATTGTTCATTCAACACCACTAATACATGAAATAGACTATGAACACTGAATCATCCATTACATTCACTCACAACACTCCTTTGTAAAACAAAAGCAATCAAGAAGTGAGGTTATTAACCAAATAGATCCATTTGTGACATTTTCATGATTATACCTAAATTTCTAAGGCCTCTTAAATAGAGAATGGAATTTACATTGCTCTTAAACACATTCAGTAAATATTTGTGAACTTAACATTGCAGATATTTTGCAAAGATAAACTTATCCAAAATATGGAAAGATTTGTAACTATTGAAGGTTGTACCACTTTCCACCCAACCATAGGAATAGTTGCTCCTGGTGTTTTCACAACTGGGCACCCCCTAGCGAGAGTTTGATTCCATGCGAAATATTTCTTGTTTTTCTCAACAATCAACAAGGGATGAAGGTTACTCCCCTTCTCCCACAGGAACCTGAAAGTCTAATATTTTATCCACCAAGCAAGGGGGGCTGCTATGATTTCTCACTCAACCACTCAAAATATATGAAGCCCCATTTATAAGCTTGATTATAAAACATCTCCCAACAGTTCTTGTACCCAAAACAATATATATATTCAGTTCTCTTCATAATTAGAGAGATCCACACACTCTTCTTCCTCATAATTGGTCCTCGGGCCCATTCGTGTGCATCCTCTTCCTCTGCCCACATTTTTTTATCTTTTTCTTTCCCTTCTACAACAAGTTTTCGTGGGTCAAATCCCCCAATTCATGGGTCAGATCAGAAATTTCCAAATGGATATTATGCCCATTCTCTCATAGATTTGTGAGGAGGACTTTTCAACTACCAACTTGACTGGTAAATAAATTATCTAGGACAAAGTACTTTTATGGGTCTAAACATTTTTAAATCCATTAGAGTACTGGCCTCGCAGGGGTCATCTCAACCATTATTGGTTCCCCTCACCATTCCCTCTCATGGTATCATAATTTGTATTACCAACACCTTTAGCAGTTGTTTAAAATTTTCCTTTTTATTTAATAACATAAATATTCACATTACCTCCTTTAGCAAAGGTTCATCATTTTCCAAAATCCACACATAATTGATATTTCCATAGTCTCTTAGAAAAATTATAATTATATTTACAGCTAGGGGAAACACGGGTATTAAAATAATATTGTAAGAAGCATGGAACAAAATTAAGCTATATGTAAGCCACTTTCATGTATTTGGTAGTGTAGCATGGGCTCACATTCCTGATGAGAAAATGAAATATTTATAACCTAAAAGTGAGAAGTGTATTTTTGTTGGTTATTCTGAATATGTGAAACGTTACAGACTTCTTTAACCTCATTCTAATGAAATTATTATTAAAAGAGATGTTAAATTTGATGAAAATATATTTGCTTATTGTTATCACTCTGTAATTTTCCCAAGGTTGTGGAGGTAGTCACAAAGGAAACATAAAAACCACTTCAAGTCTTGGATCTAACCCTCCAAGACTCAGAGAGGGATCTCTTTGTCTAATATAGCTTTGTTTGAAATAGGATATTAGGCTAGTTATGCAGAACATGGGTTTGTTTATGGATTTTGAATTGGTTTGGTTGAGACATAAAAGGACCATTGGGCAAAATGGAGTCAAATATTAAAGACGATTGAATGAAATAAATAACATAGACATATGTAACCAGGCAAGACAGTCATATCAGTGGATTCTTATAATTTGTAATATGGAGAGAGGAAAAGATCAGAGGTCATTTCAAATGCAGAGCAGATCTTGTCTGAGTTCTGCATTCAATCTTCAGAAGAAAACATAGACATTGTCTTTAAGCCAGATTAGGGTGTCCTTGACAAATCCTGAGAATACTCTTCTTATAAGCAATGAGAACAGAAAAACAATATGATAAACCAAGGAATAAAAAATTACATCAAAAACACTTCACCACTGAAAATGACACAAGAATCTGGAAGCAAAGTCTTTGTATTCATTCATAACAGTCAATTAAAGCCTGTGAGAACTTTTACATTTTGATCATCCCAAGTCCCCCTATCCACCTTTACATTACAACCATTTGTCTAAAATATCTTCCCCAGGCTCCTCGAGATCGGATTCAACCACTGTTATCTGATAAATCAGTAGGTGCAGACACTAACAGATCTCCCTAGATCCACCTGGATCTAGAACAAAATAGGACAGGACACGACTCTTTCCCTAAGTTGCAGTCATTGAATCTACTAATAAGAAGGAATGAGTGGCATACCTTTATATCACTTCCTTAGGTCTTTGTTGTTCCCACTTCTCTCCAGTGCTCTTGTGAAATCAGGTCCAAGACAACACAACTGAACCAAAGTGAAGATGGAAAAGTATATTCAATGTCAACCTATGCATATGATCAAGGAGTTATGCAATAAAATAAGAGTGATTTTATGGGAAAGGGACATGCCGTTGTATTATATTAAATGAAAGTAGAAGATACAACCTAATCTCCTTGATGTCGTAAGATTCCTTTAAGTGACCCTTAGTTCCAACACACACACTTTCTCTACACTTGCGTGAAGAATATCCAATTCAACTTGATAGACCGAGTAGAGTCTTCAAGATTCTGCCCAAACAGGGTTCCTCACACAATTCTTTCACCAATTCTTCATTCAATCTTGCTTAACCTTTTCCATGAGAAACCTTTCAATATATAGGAGAAATAGAGATGGTTAAATGGATCAGGATGATCCCACTAAATCTAAGAAGTCAGTAGGATTCCAACCATGCGAATGCCAACTCATTTTCTAGAAGATTCCCTTCTAGAACCTTCGTGACCTCTTATCTTTTCCAAGATTTGAAACAGGTTCGCACCCTACCTATATAGCAGACTGTGAACAGTTCACACCCTAACTTTGGGTTGCCTACGAGAATGAAGGATTTTTGCACCCTGTAATATAGGCAGCCTACGAACTCGTCTTAAAAATGTGTTTTTTTGGAAGAAGAAAGAAGTCACTTTTCTCAGGCAAAAATTCCTTGTGGGAGCTTGAATACATCACTTATAGAGACATCACCAGAGTGGCCAAAATCATGTGTAACAAAATGCCCCCCAAAGTATGAGGTTGAAACTTGTGACAACCGAAATACTTTGTAAAATGCGTGTGTGTGTCAGAACCAAGGAGCGCACCTAATCAGAAACCTGTAAACAACCAAGCATCTGTAGAATATAATACCAGTTCTGAGGTAGGAATTACCATGCTCAGATAACAAATGAATGGAATCATAAACATACGTCATGGCCACCAATCATACACCGTGGATCCATGCCGTCAAAATGCTACATAGCCACCAGGAATACATCGTGGATCTATGCAAGAAGAGTTGAATTAAGACGACATAGTCACATGAAATACAATGTGGATCTATGTGCCGATACAAATCATACATACTCCATCACAGCCTGGATAAAAAATATGAGACCCAGGGTCTTCAATCCCATCACCTAAAAGTACGAATCTAGCCATGTGATTACATGTGCTGAAGTTGAACATGGTAGAAACCACTTGATTACTGGTCATTGATGAAAACCATTAACAAGTGTGAGGGAAATCACCATTGATGTCAATGACTCCCAAGGTACCAAAGTACAATCCAAATGAATGCGAATGCATGAGATGAATTTGAGCACTCGGCAGAATCTCTCGATCAGGGATCAATGATGTGAAACCCCTGTCGAAAGTGAAGAGACCTGCCATTAAGGCATGCAGGTTCCAAGGTACTAAATGATTTATAAGTCTCATTTCCGGATAATGAGTTGGAGGTGACAGAACAAGACTCATCACAGGAGGGCCTTGATGTATCCCCCATCAATGACACGAAATAAGTAACAGATTTTGAGGATGAAACAAAGTATGAATACGGGTCGAAATAGACACAGGGAAGGCCGACATAGTAAGAATGGACAACTGTAGATGGCCGACTCAATAGAGGGCTCATGTGAACTTCTCTTGAACATATGAATGACATGACCAAGGACTTGGTAGCACTAACTCAAAGATGACCCAAGATACAACCTTGTAATAAGTCGAACGAGAGATAAATGGATTTCCCAACCCGGATTCAAATGATGAATAGGGGGTTCCATGTCCAAGAGCGACACTTACTGCCATTAATATGAATACGAAAACACATCCCTTTCCCAAAATTTCCCCCACCATGTCTGGCGAGTAACTCTTTATTTTTACACAAGCTTGAGGAGGATAACATATGCTTGTCGATGTAAGCTCATCCTTCGGATGAGTCCCTCGGACTATGTTTAATGAACCCTAGGAAGGAGTGGTTTGGTCCCATTGCGGGTCTTTCGATGTTTGTTTAACAAGTCCAAGGATAGAAAACTCGGGGGTTTTTCATGTTTTGAGAGTCTGAAAAACACTTAAAGAGAACTCTTCCAGTTCCTTTTTCATAAAAGAGTTCGACAAGACCAAAAAAGTGATAAACTATCACCCGTCGAACATTTTTTCAAATACTTTAACGAGCGTGAAAAAAACAATATCGCTCGACCATCTTTTCGTTTTTATGGAGCGTGAAAAGAGCTTAAAGGATACTCCTTAACGTTCGTCATCTTTGTGTTACCATGACGAGTACGAAAAGATGAGAAAAAGTATACTCAGTTACGTTCTCATATATTTTCGAGTGTGAGAACGAACGAAGACTGAGCTCAAGGTTTTTTCTAAAAAACCCTAGAAAAGTAGTCGTACATGCGACAAAAGAAAAAACACTCGTACCCCCTCGTTCGAACTTCGAAGTTGTGGTATCTGCGAAAAACCACACTCACAAGACTATTAGGGTATTAGGTTTTATAGACAAAGTAATAAAAATAATATAAAAAATAAAAATAAATAGTAAAAGTGAATAAATATGGGTAAAAAGGGATTTTTACCATTTCATTTTGATTTTGCCAAAAACTTGTCCAACATACCTCATTTTCCCCCTAATTTCTTTGCTCGATTGCAGGAGGCACAAGTGATCATTCAGCGAACCATTTCAGCCAACGAGGTGATCTATTTATTCACTAACCTTTCCATGGTTTTTTTTTGTTTTTATTGGCAATGTTTTGGGTTTTGAGTCCATTTTAGGGTCGGAACATGTGCCCAAGCATCCTCACAGGTGGGCCATGCGGGACTTGCGAGAATATAGGATTCTCATAGGTGACCTTTAGGGCACCTACGAGAGTCTCGCACTGTGCAAAAGGCTCACCTGTGGGGGCCGAAAAATGGATTTTGAAGTAAGGTTTTTCTCAATAAAAATTATGCACGAGTTTAAAACAAGTTGTCGACTTCCCTCTCATGGCTCTTTTGCATGTGTTTGAACATCACAATGTTGGAATGGAGAGAAAAGGAACATGAGGAGGATGATTCCATTGTCGGGAATGACTCGGGTACAGTCCCTGCCCTCCGGGACCGTGGGCTATTGAAAAATTTTAGGATTTCGAGCATGAGAGCCCAACTCAAGTTGTTGGAATACCTGGTCCACATGTGGGACATGGACCAACAGTTATTTCATGTGGGATTCCATACGCTGACCCTAGATATCAAGGATATCTATTTTCTAACGTGGTTTTCACGGCGTGGATACCATGCTACTTTGACCGGAGGCAGAGGCAGCATACTCCCTATGAGTGAGTATTGTCACCAATATTGTGTTCCTGATGTAGAGAGAAGCAAGGGTAAGTTTTCTATTTGGGGGTCCCAAGATTTGACCCTACGGACCATCTTGTTTACTATTACATGCATGGCTGGGAGCGTGGCTCTACACATGGATCTCTGGATCTATTTCCAATACACCATAGAGTGCACAGAGCCTCGAGTCTTCAACTCGTCGGATGCGGTTCTCTGCAATATGAAGAGACAATTAACGAAGTGCAGAAAGGGTGACTTGAAGCAGTTTGGGTACAGATCACTTTTGGTGTCATTCTTCCTCAAGAGGGTCTCACTGCTGCGATTACAGGTTGATTGGGGTTTACCAGCCCCATAGGATCTGAGTATGCTAAGGTGGTGCAACCTCATGGCTTGACACATAGTAGGGCCTATAATCAAGTATAATGATTCATATTTTGACTAGTTGAGGCCCCAGATGCTGATGATCGATGACTACGCATATGCTGGTTTGGATTTCCGAGGGGATCCAGATTTGGCCCTGCCTGAGGATGCTCAGTGGGGTGACTTAGGTAAGAAGTACACATTTTTTTCTTTTTAAATGTTTTTGCAAATTTTATCATATGAAATTTTTTTATGTTTATCCAAGAACTAATCAAAAAAATTATTTTTGATGACACAGATGTGGGACCATATCGACCTCCAGGAACATCTCCTATTCAACAGCGAGGAGAAKCGGCTCCACTGGTGAKATGGGATGCCGAAGACTACRAGGCAGTCGAACAAAACTTGGAGGGGTTGACTGCGGACATCCCGAATATTTCTATTGGGGAGATCTCGAGATGTTACCAGCGCCATACTATGGGCATGTCCGAGTCTCTCAGTCGAATGCTTCGTAGGGTAGCCCGAGCAGTTGTGTGTTATCATGAGCGTCATCCGTGATGCTACTTTGTTGAAGCTATGGGCTTCGTATTTTAATATTTTGATCCTTGGATAGAAACTTTTTGTAAAAAAATTTGATCGTTATATACATATATACAGCTTCTACCGATTTATTTTGTGTTGTGTTATACATGTGATGTGTGATTGGTTTATAAATTCCCCAAATGTCTGTCTAACACATAGTTAGCTAATGCATCACACAATGTATTTAGACATCTAGGAATGTGTTGACATTCGATATAATCAAAATAACGTTCCAAGAGGCAAATTTGTAAATATACCCATAATAAAGTAGGACTTCGGATAGCATAGACGTTACTTAACTGTAGTACTACTAGATGTGAATCGAGTCGTATAACCAGGTGACGGATATCAAGTGAAATAGAATCAATCAACAATTCGATGACAACGCTATATTCTGTAATATTATTGGTCGCACGACCGAGGCACACACCTCATAGACTGATAATTTCGTTTGTAGGGGCATAAATTGTCCATGCAGCAGAAGAAAGGTTCTGAGTACTATGGCTAGCGCCATCGGCGAAGCCAATTTGGGGTGGTGAAGACTTCGACATCTGGATACCAAGCACAATGCAAGATAAGTGGTCGAGGGCAGAGACCAAATAACGAAAAAAGAATACTAAATTAACAAAAAGTATGATACAATAAAATACAAGCACTCATGCACAAGTGGTCTTAAGTATAGTACGTCCTTAAGTATAACCCATTTTTGGGTTCACTCAAAGGGATATCGTCATAGTCCACTAACTCGTAAGCTCCTTTCTCCAAAACTCGTCTGACGATATAAGGACCTCGCCACATAGCTTCAAATTTTCTGGCTCCTAGCATATCCCGGTCTTGTTCGTAAAGGAGAACCAGATCACCTTTTGAGAGAATACGTGGCTTGACATGTTTTTCATATTGGGCTTTGACACATTTCTTCTAAGCTTCTATAAATAGGGTGGCGTCGCGACGAGTTTCGTCTAATTGCATGAGATACAAAAGACATTCTTCTTCGGCATAAGTGTTTGGGAGAAGTTTGACGGTTAGTTTTAGGGAGGGTATCTCACATTCAATCAACAAGATGGCTTCTAGACAATAAACTAACTGGAATGGTGTAAACCTGGTAGCAGACTTAACGGATGTCCAGTTAGCCCACAATGTTGAAAACAACATCATGTGCCAACTCGTTTTGTGAATCCCTATCATTGGCAATGAGGATTTTGTTTATTGCTTCAACTTGGTCATTGGCTTGTGGGTAATAGGGTGTTGAGTTGTCATGGCGAAGACCCAACTTTTCAGTGAGTTCGGACATCATGAAGTTTCTAAAGTGGCTATCGTGGTCAGTAATGATAGCTTGAGGAACACCAAACCGAGCAATGATGTGATTGAATATAAATAATGTTGCAGTCCTTCCGGTATTTTCGAATGTTGGCATCGCCTCGACCCATTTCGTAAAATAATCTATGGCTACAATAATGTAAACATGCCCCCCGGCCGAGTGAGGGTGACATGTCATGAAATTGATACCCCATTTCGAAAAAGGACCAACGGAGACCACAGGGTGTAGAGGAGTAGGGTGTGATCGTATTTTATTGTTGTAGGTTTGGCAAGCATGGCATTTTTGGACGAAAATTATACAATCGTTGAATAAATAAGGTCAAAAATACCCTGAAGATCTTTTGGGAAGTACCCAAACATGTGACCACCACAGGCTCCAGAATGGAAATCATTTAGGGCTTTCTCGGCTTCGTCAAATGTGAGGCAGCGTCGAAAAACAGAGTCAATCCCATGATGATAAAGACTATCACTGAGGATAATATATTGATGAGCTTGGTAGTGTATTCAATGGCGGTCAGTGCTAGACAAATGGGCTGGAAAGTCTGGGTCTGGAGATATATGATGATATCTCCATATCAAAGGTCATTGGAACTAATCAGGAAAAGGGATTCATCGGGTAATGAATCCGCTGCTACATTTTTCGTCTCAGAGCAGGGAAGGTCGCATATCAACTTGGTAAACACCAAGGATTTCTTGGACTTAGCGCGTTCGAATTCTAAGTCAAACTCCTGGAGTATTATGATCCATTTGGAGTATTCCCCCCCTAGCAGTTGGCGTGTAAGAATGTGTTGCATAGGGTTGCAGTTAGAAATTATCGTAGCCTTGCGAGAAATGATATAGTGTCGAAAACGTTGAACAGCTTGGGTGGCTACCAAGGCCAGTTTTTCAACATGTAAATACTTGGTTTCGGTAGTCGTAAGACTCCAACTCAAGTAATAGATGACATGTTCGTCATGAGAATCATCCTCCTAGACGAGAACCATAGTGATGGTATAGTATGAGGCTGCGAGGTAAAGGAAATAATCCCAACTATAATCCGGTGGGAAGAGTAGTGGGGTACGTGTCAACGACAGTGTCAAAGCTTCAAAATATTTTTTGGCAGTGGTATCCCATATGAACTCAAAACCTTTCTTGATAAGTCGTGTAAATCCAAGAGTTAGCTCAACATAGTTTGGGATGAAACGATGGAGAAAGTTTGCCTTCCCTTGCAAACTTTGTAACTGGCGAAGTGAGGAAGGAGGAGGGAGATTGAGAATTACCTCAACCTTCAAAGGATCTACCCTGATCCCTTGACGTGAAACAATAAATCCTAGAATTCGGCCGGATTCTACACAAAAAACACATTTGTGGGGATTCAAGCGTATATGGCAAAACCAACATCGAAAGAAAATGGCGCGAAGGTGTATTGGATGATCTACACGGTGCATGGAATGAGCGAGTAAGTCATCTAGATATGGCTGAACGATGTGTTTTATATCGTGAAAGGCATAAGACATAGCACATTGAAAAGTGGCGACGACATTCTTTAAACCGAATGGAAGTTTCCAGTAGGCGAAAGTACCCCAAGGACAAACAAAAGTATTCTTGTGTTGGTTCGTGGGTACGATATTGATTTGATTATATCTAGAGAAACCATCCATCAGAAAGAACATTTCACTTCTGGCACAATCGTCGATGATCTGGTCAATGAAGGGGGTAGGAAAGTTGTCTTTAGGACAAGCTTTGTTAATGTCCCTATAATCAACGCACACGCGGATTGTGCCTTGTTTCTTGCCAATCAGAAGAAGATTGAAAACCCATTCAGTTAGAGCCACAAGGTAAATAAATCCATCTTTGAGAAGTTTCTCAACTTCAATCTTGATAGCGGCTGCTTTACGTGGGTGGACCGAATGAATTCATTGCTAGATGGTTTTAGCGCCTGGGTATGTCTTAATCTCATGTACCACAATGTCGGGGTCAATCCCCGGCATTTCTTCATAGCTCCATGTGAAGACGTCACAAAATTATTGGAAAAGAGACTTGTAGGTGACAACTTTGTCATGGGAACACGAAGCTCCGATATGCACATTTTCGACAACTCCAGGTTTGATGGATATGTCGAGGGGAATGGTGGGTGAGATATTACTTAAGTTCCCTTCATAGAACATGTCGTGTGTAGACTCGGGAATGGTAGAAATGATGAAAATGGTCGACGAGGTTGAGAGTCGCTTGTAACCCTCGATGGTGTGTTGTTCCAGGAAGAGGATGGAACGATGATGTCCATCATCCCAAGGGGTATCTTCCATGGACATAACAGACATAATCATCTCATCTATAGGAAAAATGACATGGAATGGATCCATAGATAAATCACCAAGAGAGGGGGTTGTCGATTGAATGGATTGATAAGCGGATTCGACCGAACTCAAAGGCATTTTGTTTCTATAACTAAGATGATCGTCGGGGTTGGGTACCATCCACGGGTCGTAAGACGCAGGGGTTCCGTGAACAGAGGTGGAGATCATGTTGATTGAGGTGACAAACGGATGTGGGACATTGGGTGGTGGAATGGGGAAAGTACCCATCAAAGAGGAATCTTTAAGAAGACCCACATCGACATTCTCATATCCAGGGGGGGTTTTGCAATGAAAGGCACGTTGTTGGTATGTTCATCAGAGTGAAAGAAGGCCAATTGGTCTACGATAACTACTTTTCCTTGATGTGGGAAATGCAGGACATGGAAAAGAGTGGACACAACTGCATGCATGGAATCGATCCAGCTATGTCCAAGTAGAAGGTTGTAATCAAGAGGAGCGTCAAAGACCTCCACTTCAACGTTGACTGTTTTGCCTTCTAACGTAATAGGCAATGAAGGGAGGACACCGTAAGGCTTAAAACCAGAAACATTGAAGGCTTTGAGCGTGTTGTGGGATTCAATCAAAGGAGCAGAGTCGATGGCTTTCCAGCAGGTAATAGACATGACACATGTCGAGGCACCCTCATCAATAACTGTTCTACAAATGTTTTTGTCGGAGACAATAACTTGTATTTGGAATGTGAGTTGAGGGGGTAACCTTGAAATGTGATCTTCCAAGTCAAAAATTATTAAATTTTATCTGTAGGGTCGATTCCACCAATAGCTTTCAACAGTGCCTTCCGTTGTATAGGACAAGTCTAAAGGACTTTGAGGGATGACATCGCGAATGGTGCTTGGGCCAGATCTTCAACAATATAGTATTTCTGGGCAGCACGTGCATGAGGATTGAAAGATGAATTTTGAACAACACCCTTTGGGGGAGGGCAAAGAATTATATCTAGCCTCAGTCGTTTGAGATGAAGAGGACCATTGGTAGGTGGAGTCGTGGGAGATGGTTGGACCAACGAAGGAGGTATTGCATCAACCTTCTCTTTGGAGGAAGGATAATCTTTGGCTCGAGTGGTAAGTGTGATTTCATTCTTCTTTGAATCACATGTACACATTAAGACATAGGATGTATTGGAGGGCAAAGGTTGGCCATGAATGACCAATTGGGCTTGTTGTTGATAGGGGAAGGGTTGTGACAATACATCCAGAGTGGGGGCTTTCGTGGTCCCTTGAAGGAACTTAGTAACCTCGGCTCGTCGTGGACAATCCTTAGTGTAGTGATCATCACCACAGATAAGACAAGGGTATCGGGGTTTGCGCTTATCCCTGTAGTCAACAAGTGGTGTTTTGGTTTTCTTAGATTGTGGATTATTTTTATCCTCCTTGTTCTTAACCTTTCCTTTTTTGGATTTATTTTTGCTGGCGGGGGTAGATTGAACAGAGTTTACCTCAGAAGTCTTGCCAATGGGAGGGGTAGGAGACGGAGTATTTTGAACATTAGAAGAAATGGATTTGGGGTTGTTGCTAGAGGTTTGGACGGAATGAGGTTGGGCATGGAAAGTGTCAATCACACCATCAGCTGCATGAGAAGCAGCATGAGTAGTTGAAGTAGCGGAAGTAAAAGGATGAGGTGCGTCAGGGAGTAAGTCGTAAAGAGTACCCGTTTGTGAATAAACGAGGTCAAGGTATTGAGCACGACTGATTGCCTGTTCTTTTGTGACAACTCCACCCATGGTGATGTCATGAGCGATGTCGTTCATGAATGATTTTGTGAACCACTATGCCAGCAACTGATCGAGAAGTAAGATTTTGATGAGACATCGTCTTCGTCACCACTCATGAATGTGATCAGAGATGTGAGTGGCTTTGGTTTGTTTGAAAGAACTCAAAATCTTGGTTCCCATTTCATAGTGGATTGATAACTGGTAGTGGGTGAGGAAATCCATAGTGAGGGTGTTGAAGTCGGTGAAGAAGCCTCATGGTAATTCTATATACCACTTCACAGCAGAACCTATGAGGGTTCGTTGAAAAAGGCATAAATGAATAGAGTCATCCATCAAGGATTTGGATGAGCACCAAAGGTGAAAATTCATTACATGATTTTTCGGGTCCTCTCCCAGTTTACCATCCAATTTAGGGATGTCATGGTAGTTTGGCCAGTATGGTGGGCCATTGAGGAGAGTGACGGATCAGATCATTTAAAATCCTTGACAGATCAGGGAGGTCCAGGGTGGCTAAGAAGGGTAACTGTCTATTCACATGTGGGTATTGGTGACTTTGGGGAGGCAGTCTCGTCGGTAGACTAGTGGGACCATAAGCATTTTGCATATAATGCAAAGATCCGGGAAGATTTGGTGGTTGGTGTGGAGGCACGTAATTCATAGGGTTGTACCATTGAATAGGGGCATGTGGTTGAGCGTTCGAGCCCCAAATAGGATTAGACATGCCTAGATATGGTTGGATTGTACTAGGGGGTATGACGGAGCTAGATTGAGGTTGTTGCCCCCCAGTCGGGTGAGGATTATGTTGTATAAGATAATTCCAATACTGGGCCAAGGATGGAGGTATGTTTTTTCCACAGGGTGGGGTCGGTGGGGGTTTCCCTCCAATCGGGGGTTGCGTCCCAGTTGGGATTTGTCCTGCAAAAGGGGATTGGGTTTGGCCTCCTTGGTGAAATTGTCCACCAACAGGAATCTGGTAATTAGGTGTGAAAGATGGGATGGTTCCACTAGGGTCGGTGCCTCCGATAGAGGATGGAAGAGGTCCTCTGAAAGGGGTTCGAGGAAGTGTCGTAATAAAACCGAGAACGAGATGGTGCCCAAAAGAAGTGGAAACGCTAGGAGTCCCGGATGAGATTTGTGTAGGAGCGGGAATAGAAGCATTCAATGCATGATATTCGGGCAGAAGGGTTGGGGTGAATCTGGGTGAAAGCGGTGTGCCAATGGGGGCTTGGCTAGCCACTGTAATCTCGGTATGAGGACTCCTAGTATCTAGGACCATTGTGTAATGGACTGTTTTTAGAGGGATAGTCAAGATGTGGTTAGCTAGTGAAGCGTCTGTACTAGGAAAATAATAGGCAGTAGTAAAAGGTATTGCTTCTGGATCAGATGTTTCAGGTAGCTTAGGTGCGACATTGATATCAACGCCTACTCCTGAGCCAAAGAGATCCCGTCTAAAAATGCCAATAGTCCAAAAAGGATCTTGATCCTCAGGTCTTATGAAAGGTCCAGTTGGTGATCCAGAAGACTGAACAACTATATCTCCGGAAGAATTCACTCGCACAATACGTCTCCTGAAATCAGGAGGAAGTCGAAAGTCCTCTCAAGAATTGGTAATTCGGAACCGTTCTAAAGAGTTAGTTCTTTCCACTAGTGGAGTGGCAACGTCTTGGACTTCACTCTGTTGAGGAGAGCCCTCCAGTGAGTTGGTAGGCAAGGGTTGAGAACCTTCCAGATCTTCTGGGGGTAGGCCTTGCATTCTACGTGAACAGTGTGGATGGTCAATTGTGATCGAGTTAGAATTTTTACGAAAGAAATTCTATGGCCAACTTGGGTAAACAAACATCATGCGCTAATAAAATCTAGGAAGAAAAACCAAGCAAACAAGACCTTCTAATTCTGAAGTCACTAGTTGGTGATGAAATCCAACGTCGCAATGACGAGACAAGAAGGGGCTGGGCCAGGGTGGAAAAGTTACATTGACGACCTACTTAATGGACTTACACCCCGGTGCAAGCTCCCACACACAATCATGGGTATACCCTCCAAGGAGCCCGAGTGAGTCTGGCCAACGTCAATTCTAGGTACCGTGAAGACTTACCCCTTCACAGTCACCTTGTGTAAGACCCTAAGCAGATAGGCTACTAAGGTTACCACCAACAACAACAATGCTTGGGGGAACAGTCGACAATCCGATCCACACGCAAGGGCAGGGTATCTAGCTCGAAATCAGCTTGAGAGGCTTCCACTCATAATTGTGGGTATACCTTCAAGTGACCCCCGTAATACGTGCAATCTCTACATCGATATCAACAAAGAAGGGTGACTAACTCTATCAATCTCAATGCGACCTTAGGTTTGACCATTGTGTGAGAAGGGCTTCCCAAGACAAAATGCTGCAAATGGAATTTGACACTCCTTATCACAAGATACTATTGTGTGTTTTGTGCTTTGGAGAGAATGTCTCACTACCTATTCCAAAGCTCTAGCCTAGTTAATGTTGGTGTAAAAGAGCCCTAGAAAAAGTTATTAGTTGAAATTTAAAATTGCTCAATATTATTAAAGGTTGTTGTTACTCAAAAGGAGACGAAAATGAAACCGATGTTGTGTGAGACTCTGACCCAACAATGCATAAATAGGATGAATGATACCAAAAAAAAATTGATGAATCCTATTTACAGGAGGGAAAGAGGAGTTTTCTGGAACAATGTGAACTACGATGTATGATCTTCTCTAAAATGTAATATCAAACAACCATGAACAATGAAAATTCCCTATTCGTTCTCTTTCAATACTTGAATGCCAATATTTTCGAATAAAAAGTTGCTTTAAAAAAGAAAATGTCTTTAATTTTTATTAGAAACCAAGCAACAGGGATGGAACTAAGAAAAAGTAAGCAACCAACGAAAAATAAATACACAACAAACACCCAAATCGATCTTTCAATGAAGACAAAAATAACAAACTAATAAGACCACTCTCTTCAAATGTAGATGGGTAACAATTTTCCAAGTAATAAGCAATTGAAAAGGATAATTAATCTCAACTTTTAATCCAATCAAAGGCTCCCGACCAAACAAGCACTCGGATTTCAGAATCGGAGATTATACCCTTGTTAAGAAAAGGTCAAGAGGTAAAAATTGAGAAAAAATGATCAAAAAGAGCTTTCGATTTCCAAAAACTAATCATTCATGGTATTTGAAGTCAAGAAACATCCAATCACTAGCCAGAGAAGTTCTTTCTAGACACACCAACCAATCTGGGCATCTGAAGACACAAAAGACTTAAACCAAAATTTTTACAAGTGAGTTCGCAGTCTGACAGTGGGGTACAGTGCGAGAATTAAGGATTCTCACAGGATAGACACAGGAAAGGTGCGAGAAGTTCGCACTAAAATAAACACTAGCGTGCGAACCTCAGTTATTCGCGTAGGCTACAGAAAGGTGCAGTGCGAGAAGGTTTGTAATCAAGAAAATTTTGGAAAAATGACAGGACTTTTGAGGAAACTTCTGGATCCAGGGAGTCTATGAGGGTCTCCTCAAGACTCAGAGATTTATTGGGAATGAAAAAGGGTAGGTCAAGAGAAAATGGCCAAGAAAAAACCACCAAAATGGGTTGTATCCCCAGTGGATTCGCCAATTTTGTTATCGGATAAATTGGTAGGTGCGGACACTAACAGATCTCCCTAGATCCACCTGGATCTAGAACAAAACAGGATAGGACACGACTATTTCCCTAAGTTGCAGTCATTGAATCTACTAATAAGAAGGAATGAGTAACATACCTTTATATCGCTTCCTTAGGTCTTTGTTGTTCCCTCTTCGCTCTAGTGCTCTTGTAAAATCAAGTCCAAGACAACACAAACCAACCAAAGTGAAGATGACAAAGTATATTCAATGTCAACCTATGCATATGATCAAGGAGTTATGCAATAAAATAAGAGTGATTTTATGGGAAAGGGACATGTCGCTGTATTATATTAAATGAAAGTAGAAGATACAACCTAATTTCCTTGATTTCGCAAGATTCCTTTCAGTGACCCTTGGTTCCAACACACACACTTTCTCTACACTTGCGTGAAGAATATCCAATTCAACTTGATAGAATGAGTAGTCTTCG
>SNQJ01S0129532.1:49026-59067 GCA_010110895.2 Picea sitchensis
GTCATTACTTCCCTTGAACAATAACTATTGATTATTTCTCATATATTGTGCATGGTGTATTGTGGTGTATTGGTGTAACTCTTATACTATTGTTCAGTTCTCATTGGATATAGTTGAATGGTTTAAGTATAAGTTGAAAAAGGATTTAAATTGTACTTGATACTGATTCACCCCCCTCTCAGTATCAACATCATGGGTAAAATACTCCATGTGCATTAGAGTTCCCAAAGTTGTAATATTAGACGTGGGTGGACGTGAAAGCATGCCTGCCAACTTATTTGTGATACCCTTTTTATACTTTATGACCAAATGAAATTGTTTTAAAAACCCCATCCACTTGTAATTTCTAGTTTGTTGTAGATTACTCTGGCCTTGAAAATATTGTAATGGTTGGTGATCTGTCTGGATGATGGTATACTTTCCCATCAGATAGTGTTTCCAATTTTTGACAACTTGTACCAAGGCATAAAGATCCTTGTCTTAGGTAGGTTAGTTGAGAATTTCCCCATGAAATACTTTAGAATGATAGAAGACATGCCTTCCTCCATGCACTAGTACTGCTCTCATGGCATACCCACTTGCATTTGTCTCCACTTTGAATTTTTTTTGCAAGTTTGGTAGTGCGATCACTGGTGCTTGACTGATATTTATTTTCATCTGATCAAAGGCCTTCCGTTGATTCTTACCCCACTGGAAACTCTTACCACTAGATTTTATGGTGTATAGTGGTGCAACTACCACTAAAAATGAAGCTATGAACTTTTGCAAGTATTGTGCTACCCCAACAAAACTCCTAAATTCAATGACATCTGTAGGAATTGGAAATTTCATGATGGCCTCCATCTTTTCGAGATCTATCGTGAGCTCCCCTCCACCGATCACATACCCCAAGTACACCAAACACTGTTGAGCGAACTCACATTTATTGAGATTTTCCACCTGCTGGTGCTTTTTCAGAGTCTCTAACACCTCCATAAGATGTGACATATGCTCCTCCCGGGTAGCACTATAAACTAGTATATCATCCAAATAAAAAATAAAAAATGAATCTAGATAAGGGTGTAAAACATCGTTAATTAGTCTCATAAATGTAGCCAGTGCATTTCATAAACCGAATGGAATAACCAACCACTCATACAAACCTTTCCTTGTATTGAAGGTAGTCTTCTAGGTATCTTCTTCTTTGACTCATACCTGGTGATATCTTTATTTGAAATCTATTTTAGTGAAGTACTTGGCATGCTGCAACTAGTCCAATATATCATCAATCCTTGCCAGGGGGTACCGATTCTTCAGTGTAATCTTGTTCAATGCCCTATAATCAATACACATTCTCCAAGTCCCATTCTTCATGGGAATAATTATGATGGGTGAACCACAAGGTGAGGTACTTGGTCAAATTAAACCCTGCTCCAACAACTGTTGCAATTTCTTTTTCACTTCATTCTCTTCCAGAACAGACTGTCTATACAGACCAATATTCGACAATGGGTAGTCTGGAAACAAGTGTATTTCATGCTCCACTTCCCTCTTGGGTGGTATCCCTTTATGCTCCTGGAACACTCCTCTATATTTCTGTAGAAACTCCTCCAATTGTTGTTTATTCTCTTTAGTACACCCCGCTAGATATGCCTTCACTCGCATTGATTCGTCATCAGACTGATTTTCTCTTAAGAAAAGTAAAACATATTTCTTACTAGATCTAATCAACTTCTTGGCTTGATTGGAACTTACCAGTGAGACATTCGACTTGCCTTTATGTGCATGGATGATGTAGGAATTTCCATCCTTGATCAATCATAATTGCTTGGCTCTCCTCATGAATATTTCATCCCTCATATACATGTAATGGATTCCAAACACTACTCCAAATACATCAAGGGGTACTACATACAATTCCTCTTCATCAATAAAATCAACACTTATAGCAAATTTAATCTTACCCTATTTTTTTACCTTTATCTCAGCGTCCTTATTTACCCAACCAAATGGATAGGGGCTAGGATGATTGCGAATCTCCAATCCAAGATTGTTGACTAGATCCACTGCTATGAGATTATCCAGTGAACCAGAGTTGAACATGGCATCTATCTTGGTCTTCTTGAACTGAATCTTGATGTGAAAGAGTTTGGTCATCTTCTTCTCTTCCCGGTGACAATATTTTCATCCAATATCCGAGTTGTGAGAAGGTATATGAACACTATTCTCTTCCTGGTGACAATATTGGTCATCTTCTTCTCTTCATCTATATGGTGAATGATGAAATAAAATTCTAGTTTTTGCAATCAATGATTCATTTTTAATGCAACGATCTCACCTTGATATGGATTTATGTCCACTTTCACTTCCATCTTGAATAGGGGTTGTGAAGGGTTCAGGACACTCGAACTCGACTTCTCTTTTTTGGATTCTTTCCACGAATCCTTTTCTTCCCGATCTTCTAATTTCCCCTTCGATTTGTTCTCTAAGTTAGATCCTCCATCATCTTTGAATGATCTGATATTTCTTGCTAGATCCGCCATGAGGAGATTCATATTGCGACTGATGTTGACAACTTGTGCTTCCAATCTCTCAAATATCTCTTCTGCTGGATCTCGAGGGTTATTATGAACAGACTCGTCCGCCATGGCTAGGGTTCTCTACGACTTCCCTTTAAGCCGATTCCCATGTCTTGCAAGTTCCCACAAATACCCAAAATAAAAACCTAGTCTGATACCAATATGACCTGTAAACTGTCGTGGATATTCCATTGGAACAGTTCGTCACAACAGATCTAATAAAATACTAAAATATTTACTATTAAGGTTAATTTCCTTTATATCTCCATAATATTTAGTTACTGATAAAATAGATAAAATGAATAAAAAATAGATAACATTAAAACACATTCACACCATCCACAAATAAACAAAAGATATGACATGGGAAACCCAATATAGGAAAAAACCTAGCTAGAAGGTGAGGTTTATTTTCTCTCTTTTCTCTGGTAAAGAAATCATGCAAGTACAAATAAAGATGCACTCTTTGTGGAGTTTCCTTTGATCTATGACCTATATGGCTACTACAAAATCTCTCCTCTGTTATTCTCACACAATACCACTCTCAGATGTTTTTCTCAGCTATGGAATAAGATACAATGCAAATGAATGGAACCCCTTCTCCTCTTAGTGGCCTCGTATGTGACATATCTCGATAGCCATCTAGGGATAGGTTTTTGACTTCCTCAACCTTTAATTGTGATAGGGTTTTGAACCTTATAAAATGTTCTTAAAAATACACTACGTGGCTAGCCCCACATGTCTAAGTAATGGAGGTTGATGTGGCATCCACTCGCACCATGGTGATCAATATGGTAGGTAAACTTGCAGGAGACATAACTTTCTCATACAAACTCTGATTGATGAATGGTCTGCGCCATTGGAAAGGTATCAACATTTAAAACTTATAATATTCTAGTACAATAAGTTTTGGACCAAAAATAAGGTCGTTTGATACCTCAAAATGGCTCAGGAAGATTTTTGACTATTTTTTGGACCCAAATTTCCAAATTTAGACCAGCTGCCAAAATGGACCTGCAAGTTGATTCCTCCAAATTTTCCACCCAACAAGTAGTGATATAGATGAAAAATAATATAATGATCTAATCCAGATCACCTTCTGTATAATTTATATCATTAGGGTCGTCGACCCAATCTAAATCAACAAAACCAACCAATAAGGAAGTCCCCCCTGAGTTGTAATGTATCCCAAACTAAACTGTACCCCAGACATATTGAAGTATCCTGTTAGCTAATTTCCAATGGCTTTCATGGGGTGTTTTCATATACTGGGAAAATATACCAAAAACAAAGGAAATAGAATGATGGGTATGAGTCAAATATAAAAGGCTAGCAACTAACTAACGATACAAGGCGACATCAACTTTGGGAGAAGTATAGGTGGAAACAAGTTTGACTCCAGGATGAAACGGAGAAGGGGCTAGTTTAGAATGTTACATGTGAAAGAGATGAAGAAGGTCACATGCATACTTAGACCGGGAAATAAAAATTCCTTCCTTGGTTTGCAAAACTTTGAGGCCAAGAAAATAGTGTAAATAACCCAATTTGGTCATTTCAGATTTCTTCTTAAGGATGGTTTTCACATGGTTTAAAATTTTTGGTTCATTACCAGTGAGGATAAGGTCATCAACATAAATAACAAGGATTATGAGATGGCTTCCTACTTTCTTGGTATATACATTAGGGTCAAAATGACATTTATAAAAGTCGGTATAAAAAATAAAGTAGTGCATTTTGGCATACCAAGCTCAAGGAGCTTGCTTAAGACCATACACATATTTCTTGAGGTGGAAAAAAAGGCTGGAGTCATTTTGGACATAGCCATGAGGTTGTTCCATGTAGATTTGTTTTTCCAAATCCCCATGTAAGAAGGCATATTTAACAACCATCTGATGGACCTCCCATTTATGTGAGGTAGCAAAGGAAAGAACGAGGTGTATGGAATTAATTTTGGCTATGGGAGAAATGGTTCCATTATAGTCAACTCCTTCAACTTGAGAGAATCCTTTGGAAACTAACTAGGACCAATGTCTTTCAACACAACACTTCCATATGATACATACTTAGTTTTATACACCCAATTACATCTGACAATTTTTCTTCCTTTGAGAAGAGGTACAAGGTACAAGGTCCCAAGTATCATTTTCCATTAAAGAACAATACTCTTTATTCATTGTTGTATCCCAATCTAGATGAACTGAAGCTTATGCAAATGTCTATAGATCACAAGTCTTTGAAAATTGAGCCAAAATAGAGGAGGCTTGCTAGAATTGTGAACATGTTCAATGTTGATCCGAAGGATCACTGACAATATCACCCACTGCTTCTCAAGTTGAATGGACCCGTTTGGGAAGCTGTGGTGTTAGTGCAGGTTCATGTTCAATGGGATCACTTGGAGGAAGGTGAGAAGGAACAAGTGGATTTTCCTCCTCACTGTCATCATCTGAAGAATAATAAACTAGAATAGGAATAGAAGATGACACAAATGACAAAGATGGCTTGTGGGCCGAAGAAGTGACAAATGTCAAATCAAGTTCATAGGTGTTGGGGTCCTATAATCATAGGTAACCTGAATTTTCAGTTGATGATTTGAAGTTTCTCTCGTGATGATGAAGGCTGGCTCAGTTGATCCCATTTTCCCCTTCATCCATTTTCCCTGATCCTCCATTACATTGCTGCATCCTTCATCCACGCTGCGCCCTCACTCCTTTATCCTTTTGTCCAGTTGACTACATCCCACTCGCCACCCATCCATGAATAAACAAACTTGGGCTAAAAATAACAATAAATTAATAAGGTTGGTAATTAGTAAATAGGTTAATAAAGTTAGTGTAATTAGACCAATAAGCTAAGTTAATTTTGTTAGCAATTGATTAATTATTAATTAATTAATTAGCTAATAATTAAGTTAGTGTTTATGTTAATTTAGGTTAGTGTTAAACGTTAAAATAAAATTAATTAATATAAAACCCATTTAATAAAACACAAAACAATATAAAACATTTAAATAAAAACATATAATAATTAATTAAAAAAAAACAAAAAAACAAAAAAAAACAAATTAAAAACAAACAAAATAAAATGTAACTTAATACATATATTAATAAACGTAAATAAAACAAATCACAAAACATTAAAATTAAAACAATTAAAAATCAAATAACAAAAAACATAACAAATTTAATAAACAAAAACAAAAGTTAAAAATTAAAAAACTAAAACTACACTATCCTAAGTTTCTACCCACGCTCACCATGCATTCCGGACCCCGCCCCCCCACGTCCCATCACACTAAGGGGGATCTAGAATGAAGTTGTTTCAGGAAACCACTCCTGGACAGGTTCCATCTCCACAAGCCAGCGGACCCCCCCCCCCGGCTAAAACCACTTACCATGTCAGGGGGGGTTCGGAATACCACCCTTCCCCAAAAAAACTGCTTTCGCAGCATTTTCAACCAGTCATTTTCCAAAGGTGATTCTGGGAAAACTAAGGAGAATTTTGAAAACCCAAGAGAGGTTGTTCTCCTTAACGAGATGAAGAACAAAAACCTCTCTCAGTTTTTTCATAGGTGCCACCATATGGGAGAATCGAAGCTATCTTTCAGCCTCATGTTTCGGATTTCTGGTTCTTTCTGTTTCAACCTTGATTTTACAGGAGCTATTTTGGCAAGCTGGAGGCGAATTTGGTGAAACAAAAAGAGTTTTTTTTTTTCGAAACATACTCATGTAAGATAAACTCCCTCATATTTTTCCCAGGTGTCATCATTGAAGATAAACATGCGTATGAGCGGACCCCTTTTTTTGCAGAAATTCAACCTGTTTTTCATGGCGGACAGTTCAAGATTTTTAGAGATTTTTTGCTATTTTTGGCCGAGGTGGTTGAATTCGACCTCGAGGATCCTGAGGAAGATATTTTATACAAATGGTTGTAATTTAAAGGTGGATAGGGGGACTTGAGATGATCAAAATGTAAAAGTGCTCACAGGCTTTAATTGACTGTTATGAATGAATACAAAGACTTTGCTTCCAGATTCTTGTGTCATTTTCAGTGGTGAAGTGTTTCTAATGTAAATTGTTATTCCCTGGTTTATCATATTGTTTTTCTATTCTCATTTCTTATAATAAGAGTATGCTTAGGAGTTGTCAAGGACACCCTGATCTGGCTTAAAGACAATGTCTATGTTTTCTTCTAAAGATTGAATGCAGAACTCGGACAAGCTCTGCTCTGCGTTTGAAATGACCTCTGATATTTTCCTCTCTCCATATTACAAATTATAAGAATCCACTGATATGACTGTCTTGCCTGGTTACATATGTCTCTGTTATTTATTTCATTCAATCGTCTTTAATATTTGATTCCATTTTTCCCAATGGTCCTTTTATGTCTCAACCAAACCAATTCAAAATCCATAAACAAATCCATGTTCTGCATAACTAGCCTAATATCATATTTCAAACAAAGCTATATTAGACAGAGAGATCCCTCTCCGAGTCTTGGAGGGCTAGATCCAAGACTCCAAGTGGTTTTGATGTTGCCTCTGTGATTTCCTCCACAACCTTGGGCAAAATACAGAGTGATAACATAATGGCGACCATACTGGGGAACTTTCCCTAGTAGTACACTTTAAAGTTCCAGAACTAATCAGTGATGGTGGACAATGAGCAGACACAAGAAGGATGAGATCATTCACCTGGTGACTCCAATTAGCTCAAGATAGTGCCAACTCAAAGACTCCATTGGAGGAAGAACCTGAAGCATGACCAAGCAACCAAGAAAGATCAGGTACTCAAGCCCAAATTGCATTCAAGACATCTTTGGGTTTATTTGTAATTATGTCTTATCTTATTCTAAACATGATCAAAAGTACATTGCTGAAGATTGCATTGGCCACCTACTAATCGATGAGCCTCAAGAGACTAAGCCCCAAATTGTATATTATGTACATACTCATACACCTGTGCACATCCTAGACATACTTGTAGAAAGACCAGTAAGACACAAATCTCATGCTTCATCTCCTACCATTGTTGAAATTCCAGTTAACCATCAGCCTCTTGCTTCACCTCCTGTACCTACTAAAATCCTAGACCAATACAAGCCTCTAGATTTTCCTCCTATTCTCCATGACCTCCCTATCAATTACATCAATAAACTGCCCAGGTTTGATGGAGAGAATGCAAATGTCACCACTGAAAAACACATCTAGAGGTTTGAAGATTTCCTTGACCTTTATGAGGTTGAAGATGACGATGTCTATATTAGGATGTTTTCCCTATCATTGCAAGGTAAAGTTAAGAACTGGTTTAAAAATCTCCCAGCTGCAAGCATTAACAATTTCCATCAGTTTGTGCAAGTTTTCCTAGATCGATGGGTGATCATGAGAAATGTCTTTCTAATCCTAGAAGAGTATGACCATTTGAAAATATAGCCAGGGGAGATAGTACATCAGTTTTCAACAAGATTCAATAAGGTATATCATGCAATACCTGCTGATATAAGGCCACCCCCAGGATCAACTCACTTGCATTACCCATATGCCTTTGATTCTGAGATGACATTCCAATTAAGAAATGGAAAAAGTTGTAGTTGATGTGGAAGCTAACTTGCTGAACAGAAAGGAAAAGCTAACAACACAAGAAAAGGCCAGAAAAGAAAAGAAACGAATGACATATTCAGAAGTGAATATAGATGTCTTGGCTAACACTATAAAAGAGATGATGTAGGAAAGAGGAGCTTGTTGTTCGAAGACCTTATGTTCCATTAATTCCAGAAAGGGCAAGGATAAATGTCTCCAAACACCTTACAACCCAACCTCAACATTTTGATCCACCCAATGATTACTTCATGTATTCAATTCACGACGTAGTCAAAGATGAAGCTCCATCTCAACTTGCAGAGGAACAACCAACTGATATGATGTGCATGTTTGATGACATTCCTTACTTGGATAATCTACCCAAGTGTGATCATTATGATGATGATCGTGAGGCTGAAATAGAGGTGGATTGTTCAAAGAAATCAACCACATATGATTGGGAGGAAGAATATCATTTGCAATCCCAGTAGGACAATCAATCGGTACATGGAAATTATGACAACAATGATCAAAGTGCAGAAAATATTAGAGTAAGTGGAAACACTTTTCCCTTATGTTTCTCATCTTTTCAATTTTTGAAAAGAAACTCTAGGCCAGTTGTAAATAGTGAAGACAAAAAATTCTCTGAACAATCAGTTGAAGATGCCATTGTTGATATGGAGGTTGTTCTAAACCCATAATTGCAGCCCTTGACCTACTTTGATTTTCAAATTCTAGATGAAAGCTTAAAGCCTGAGACAAATTATGAGTTAATCCAAAATAACTCTGTACCATTATGCTTTAATTCATTTTAGTTTTTGAATCTTGAGTATATGCTAAAGGATAAACATACAGAAAATCAAGAAGTCTCGGTGGAACCAATGCAACAGTGATTTCAATTTCTACATGATCCAATATCTGATGTGTTGGATGACTTGTGTTGTCAAAGTCATTTTCCATCATCTAGCCATGGGATAAAAAGCTGTTATGATATTGACATGATCAGGTAGACAACTTCATTGTCTTTTTTAGCAGAAGTCACATTACAAAGCCCATCAGAAAAGTTGCAGCCATGTCAGGAAGTGCATGAAGATGCAAATAGCGTAACTACAACATCAAATCATGAAGTTGAGTTGGTTAAATTTGAATATCCAGTAATAGGTCAGTTCTACCTTGATCCTATAGCCACCTATATGGAGAAATTTTTCATTGCAGAGCCCCAATCTATCCCCGACATTACTTTTGTTCTTCAGGATTGTCCAGGTCTCTGTTGTGAAGATAAATCATGTTTTCAGTAGTGGCCATTACACTTTTCATTTGTGAATCTATGGGCAAAAGGTCAAGCTGCCTATTTAACTGTGCTAACAAGTAGTCAAGGAGTCCTCTAGTCTCAACAACTACTTGATTGGATTCATTGGAATTTTTGTATTATTTGATTTAGCATGATTTTTAGCAGTATAGGGTAGGTAGGAGAGTGTGAATAAGCTCAACATTTCGAGCATCTCTTTTCCAGCAGTGTTCTTTTGATTTGGTCTAAGTTGAAAGATCAAAATAGGTACAGATTGCAGAATAATTTTGGGAACAACCCAATGGACAAAGCACTGTTCTGCATGTTCAACGTTCAGAGGTTCTTGAAACCTCCTGAAAGAGATTCCATCCCGAGGTGGAGCCTATGTTGGGGTCCTATAATCATATGTAATCTGACTTTTCAGTTGATGATTTGACGTTTCTGTTAAGAACCAAATATCAATATAGCATAGAAAAACCTCAGAAAAAGTACTCAACGGCTTGAAAAAAAGATGATTTCAAATAATAAGCCTCTTCGAGGGTGCAACCTCCTTTTACCCCACTTAAATGTTCAAGTACAAGATGATTCAAAATGAAAATGTCTCCTTGGTATATATAGGA
>SNQJ01S0129536.1:9570-20206 GCA_010110895.2 Picea sitchensis
TCCAAATCAGATGTTTGAGGTGTTTCAAGTGTCCTTATCATGTCATTATAGGGACAACATAGGCATCATGGAAGTATGCTTTCTTTGACACTTGTGACACTTGTGATGATGACACTTGCGACACTATCGAAGTGAGTAATTTTGATGTGTAACAGAAGCACTTCCCACTCATAAAGAGTTTTCGTAGTGCCTTTCCCATTCATCATATTCCACAATGATTTATGATTACAATGTTGATGCCATCTTCCTAGTTTTCAGTGCTAGGAGCTGGTTAAAATATGATTTCAGGATCTCATATTTACGAGCTTTGATAACGGTTTGTAATTTTTGAAAAACTCAAGATTGTTGCACTGTGCAAACTCCCAGTTCTGACCAGTCAACAACAATGCTATCAGATCCGATACTGAGGTATATTTGGAGGCTGATATGATCGTGACTTCTTCCTAAAATCTTGCAGAGGTTTTCAAACTAATCTTATTCCACGGGTATTTTGTGTTTTCCTCCTCTGCCCATAAATTTGAAGGAGAAATAACACTTAGAATTTTGGTTATCGGGCTCACATAGATTAAGGAGATTTTTCCTCACGACATCCTATCAATTCCTTCCCTCCTTTCAAACCTGTGATTCTCATTACATGCATATCGAAGTTGACACTTCCACCCACCATTTCTACTAAGCTCACAACATCCAAGAAAGGCATATCCTCTGCATATGTAGTGTGCCATTTAGAGGTGATACTCAACAACACTTTTCTCCCCTCCCTCATCTAACATTTAAATAGGCTTGTTTATACTCAGTTTGAAAGGCCAATTATAGGGTATCCTCTCATTTTCCAAGTGTTCATACCTGCCTACATCCAAAAGTGGGATTTCCACAACCAGATTATCTAGTTAGTAACCAGTCTGTTTTAAGGGAATTTTTGTTCACTTGAGCCTTGACTTTAGGTCCTCCTAGTTACCACTAATCCATAGACATAATAAGTTCTTATCCTAAACTATGGAKACTCCTCAGATGAAGAATTCACACAAGGGAGGTAAGGTGATCATAACTGAACCTGTGGATATGCATCTTTTTGAAATAGAGCTCATGGCCAGAGAAGTTTTTCAAAGGGTGGGATGCCTCTCTTTCTACCAAAATATGCAAAGAGGTCATCCTAAGGTGACAAGGAATTTTTCCTTACATTTTGATGGCATGGAAACCAAGGTAAGGGATATAGAATTTGAGGTGATTGAGGCCTCTATTTCAGCTGCTACAGGAATCCCTATCACAGGTGAGGAATGATTTAAAGCCATGGATTTGAATGCAGCCTATGCCAAAGATTTCCTTAAGCTTGAACATCAATATGCTAATTTGTCTAAGGGTGTGCCAATGAATCATCTGATTGAGCAGTTAGACAAGATATTGAGGATCATTCAGAGATACTTTACATGTGAAGGGAGGTTCAACACATTATACCAGTACCATATAAGGCTTATTCTACATTTTACTGGTAAAATTGAAATGAATATTCCCTACTATTTGCTAAGGAGCATAGGCAAGATGTCAGACAGGATTCAATCCAAGTCTAAGGATGTGAATACTAGCATATTTCACTCTAGATTGATTAGAATGCTAGTTTCTGAAGAACTGGGTAAGAAAGATATCTCATGGGAAAATTTTGTTATTGCTTCTCACTTCAAGTTGGATATAGAAGCTACTCCTCATTCATAGAAAGCAAGCCCTTTACCATCCACCAGTGATACTAAAGCTGGTACTAGCAAGAAGAGAAAGGGAAAAGTTCATGTTCAAGATCCATAGATCATCAAGGAGGTCACGAGAACTGAGGACGAAGCTTGTCATTCTCCACACAGATATTTTTCACCCCCTCCTCCACTAGAGTTAGATGAATCCCCTTCTTCTACTAAACCTATAGAAAAGAAAGGGAAGAATATACACTTCTCCTCATCTCCCTCAATATCCAACATCAAGGTCAGAAATCCCTTCACAAGAGCATCAACTTCTAAAGAGTTTGTTGAAGAACAGTTCTTACCTAAAGTTTCTATCCAATAGAAGAAGAAAGATAAGGGCCAAGGCATTGGAAAGAAGCCTATGGAGAATAAATAATAAACCATTGTATAGAATAAGAAAGACAAAGGAAAAGGAATCAAGAAGCCTGATGAGATAGACAAGGTATTTCCTATGCAGCAGGAAGAGGGAACCATGAAAAAGCATGTTGAGACTGTTCACGTCACTACTCCACCTGATAGCCAAATATTCAAAAGATTAATCAAGAACATTAGGGATGCTAGGAAATAGGTGGCTCAATTGAAATAAGAATCCATGTATGACAAGGTTAAGATGAAAGAAATCATGGGTGGCTATAGCCACACTCTTTTCCTAGCAAGGTTTGCAGCAAGAAAGTCTCAGCCTCTCCATAGGCAACTCAAAAACCTTTATAGGCAGAACAAATGCTTTCAGTATCATAACAGAAAGCTCAAAGCAGAGTTGAAACATTTTCAAGATGAAGTGGCTCAAAGGAACTTATAGGTATTGGTTGAAGATGCTATTGAAAAGGAGACACTAGGAGCCAAGGAGAGCATAGATCCATTGAAGAATCATTTCACTGCTAAAAGGAAGAAGCTTGTTGGGCCAAAGGAGGATCCTTTTTCTCCAAGAAAGAGTGTCAAGCTAAGTGTCAGGTTAATGAAGTAGCCTGTGAAAGGTGAGCTCCATTTTTGAAGATGGTCCCTTTTTGTGAGGATAAACTATTGATAAAACACTACTTCTGCCTATATAGGATTCTAGTGCTTAAAGTTCAAAGTTTTGTATTTTTACAAAGAATTAATCCCTTCGTCAGTAATAGTGCAGACATTCTATAGAGTTATGGTGCTATGGAATAGTCTATTTTTTATGTTCCACCGGTTTTCTACCTACAATGTTGTTTAATCGCCTAAATCTAATGGTGTTGCTACTACCCAAGGTTGCTACCCATTCTACACATGTCCAAGTGAAGGTGCTATGTATTTTCATGGCGCTACCTAAAGTTTGACAGAACACACAGGCGGGCACTACCAAATTTCTTGCAGAGACAAAGTTTGCACAAAGACACACCAGAGTGGCGCTACCTAAATTCGCTACTGAATTTCTGGCAGAGACGAATTTTTCACAAAGACACACCAGAGTGGCACTACCGTAATTCTCTAAATAAATTTTTGCAGAGACTGATGTGTGCACAAAGGATACGAAGATTTGGCACTACCTATTTTGCTACTTGTCTAGTTTTGAGGTTTCACTACAGAGTCTCATGAAATTTGGTGAAGGCACTAAAAAGTGTGCTACTCAGAGTGCTACCCAAAGACGCTACCAACAGATACTAGGAATCTAGGAGGTTTGAGCTAACAACTTTTTGGATAGCTGATGATGAATAAAATTGCAGAAACAACAGTTGGTAGCATGATGACAACCACATGACCCTGAAGGACACATGGAAAACAAGGAGTTGTGCACCAAAGGGGGATTAGTTAGTTCAAATATTGGTTGGATTAGTCACCAACACTTTCCCATTTTATAGCATAGTTTGTTAGTCAAGTTGTTAGATGGAATAAATTCTTAGAGATTTTCATGGGAAGGAGGCTAGCTCGTACCTCTAGTTGTTGCCTCCCTTTTTTGTTATAAATAGATAGATGAAATTCTTTAGTAGGTTCGAATGGTTGAGAAATGATCCCTTATACTGTAATATTTTGATGAATTTACTGTGAACTGGTTATGTACTTGATTTGAGACATCTTGGTTAATGTAAATCATTTTCTATTTCCAGCTTATTTTCTTCTGATGCTTAAGTGTTCGTGCTCTGAATGATTCACATGAATGGTTGTGGTGATATTATGATGTATGTTGGATTATTATATTATCATGATGTTTCTTTAGTGTCTTTAGGTTTTGAACTCAAGAAGATCTTGCGTTAAGAATATTTCTTCCGTAGGTTTTTTGTAGACCTAATGTTTACAGAAACCTCTACATTCCTCTCACTGAAGTTTTCCCTCTGTTTATATTTATTCTCACTTACTGAATGAATTTAGCCAAGACCTTGATTTCTCATGCATGCTAGCCCTAATTTCTAAGTTGGAACATTATAATTTTGAGTCTTATCCATTTGAACCCTCAAAACTCTTTTACATTCACATATAACCTGATGGGTATTGGGCTTGCCTTCCATGTAATCTGAAGGTGATTCCTAGTGCTAATAGAAAGATGGAACATTAATATTGTGCATTGATTTCAGACAGCTGAATAAAGTGACTATTAAGAACAAGTATCCTCTACCCAGGATTGATGATCTTTTTTATCAATTGAAGCATGCAAAGATATTTTCAAAGATACATGATGCAGGAGCATTGCTCCCAATCCAGCCATGCACCAGTTAGTCAGCCCACTCAGCGCATTCAAGGAACGCATTCTAGGAAGAGAGGCACCAACCCTCTCATATTTTGAATTTGAATGAAGGGCATTTAATATTTGTAAGGTTCTTAGAGACAAAAGGTCGTGCCTATACACAGGCTTTAGATGTAGATAGACTTTAATGGTTGTAAGGCAGGGATCTAGATCCAATTCGGACTAGACAGCCATTCATTGAAAATGAATGTAATTAATGAGAGTAGGTAGCTTAGAGGGAAGAGCTCGAGGAGCCCCTCTTTGTAAAAATATACTTTTTTATCTGTAGAATTATTCATTAGAATAGAGAGGAGAGAAGGAGTCGAGACTCTATCAAATTCTAAGCTCAAACACATTGTAAAAGAGGCATTTTACATTAATACAAATAACAGTTTTTCCTGCATGTTATTCGGTGGTTGCATGAATGTATTTATGTGTGTTCTTTATATGTTGTAGATGTATGGTTAAGTGTGCATTTGTAGGGACATATAGGTTCTTCTATATGTGGGTTCTTTGATTTTAGGTTGGGTTCTTTGCATCTTCATGCCAAGAGGGCGTGACAGAACACTGTGGGTTCTGAAAGCCAGTGCATAGAGTGCACTTCCAATTCTGTGGAATTTCGACAAGGACATGCCAAGAGGGTGCACCAGCTGGAGTCTTAAACTCAAAGAAACATCTAAAGGTTGTTGAACACCTTAGAGACAAGACTGTACAAAGGAATGGCACAAAAGAAGACAAAATCTCTAAGGAGTTCTATATAGCTCTGCCAGGAGGGTATTGAGCAGATGCATGGGTTGCACTAAGGGAGAACTCCATCATGGGTTCAAGGAAGAAATCAGAATCACTGAGGATTCTGTAAGCTCTACCAGGAGGGCATTGAGCTGGTGCTAGAGTGCACAATAGAATTATAGTTTGAGTTTAGAAAAGGAAAATAGTTTTACTGAGGAGAAACTCTACTAGGAGGGCATTGGGTTGGTGTGCAGAGAGAGCACAAGAAAGAACTCTTTTGAGTTCTGGAGTAGAAGAAGTGTCACAAGAAAACCTTCATAGGGTTACTGAACACCCTGTAGACTCGGCAAGGAGTTCTTGAGTAGGAAGTTTCCAGAGGGCATTTCCATTCTTTCAAGGAGAGAAAGGGATAGAGGACAAAGACCTGTGCAAGGGTGCACCAGGCTGACACTTGAGTGAAGTGTTGAGAGACAGTTGTCTGAAGGTTTTTCAAGAGTCAGAGAAGAGAATAGAAAATATCAGAAGAGATAGCATTGTCATGTGCAGAGACTCTGCAATCTAGTGCAGAAGTCGAGAAACCTTTCAAAGTTTCAGAGAAGAGAAGCTCAAGAGGAACAGTGCCTTTGTGCATAGAGTGATAGTTGCAAGGAGTGCAGGGGTCGAGAAAACCAAAGAGGGTTGTGAGTTGTGAAGATTAAGAGGGACAGCGTCCTTAGAACACATGCAAGACCCAAGGATACCGGGTTCACAGAGAAACAAAGGTCGAGACCTTTGATACTTTGGAAATCTTCCAGGAAGGGGGAAGAAGTGGAATCTCAGGACAGAGCTACAGTTGTTGTTTCTTCAGGCACTGGGGAAGAGATCTAGAGCATTCACACCATGTCTAGACACCTAGGAGAAATGTAGTGGAGGAGAGTGATCAAGACCGTCCATCAATGGAGGACGTGTGGTAGTGATCAGGGAACTCACAGGAGTTCGAAGGACTGTTGGGTTATCTTGTGGATTCAGAGTTCATGAGTTTGGAGAGGGAAGACCAAGATATTGATTTCATGAAGCTCCGAGTAGCAAGGAGTAGGGACAACCATTGGATCGAGGTCACCGGAGGATCATTGGATCATAACCTTCACCATTTCATGCACTCAGAGGTTCGGAGGTTGAGAAGAGTCACTTTTGACTGCAGAAGTCATGAAGTGCTGAAATCCGAGGCTCGTGTGAACACGTGGCATATCCATCAGGTGGGGACCACGTGGTTAACATTTGGACACTTGTTGCCTAGGTAGGAGTCAACCTTATATTGACTTATCATGTCTCATGGATTCGCGAAGAAGGAGCAGAAGAGCTCAACAACTCAACTCACGAGGTTGCAAGTTGCGAGAAGTGCGAAAGGGAAGTTAGGTATCGCCTCTCGGGGTTTCGAAAAGGTAGAGAACCAGGGCTCAATAACTCAACTTGAGAGGTCACAAGAAGAAATAGGTGCTAGCACTTATCCCTAGATGACGATTATGCATTGAGGGCACTGAAAAGAAGGAACTATACCCGTATCGATATCTCGAGTATCAGGGTTTTGTAGAAAGAGGAGTCAAGAGCTTCGACTCATGAACTTGCAAATTGTGAGTAGCGAAAGGCGCTTGTGCCAAGGCCCAATTGTGGTCACTAAGGAGGTGAATCTCGCACCTTGTGCTTGATCACATAAGGGGGTTTCAGAAGGACCTTTGGATAAGGGATTTGTTGAAGGTTTCAGTGAGGAAACAAAGGAGCAGCTTCGGCTCAAGGAGTTTAGAATGATCCTGTGAGCGGATATCGGCCTGAGGTTCGGGGGTCTGCGTCAAGTGGTATCAGAGCTTGACTCTATTTGTATATTGTAGGCATAGGAAGAGAGAAGAGAAAGAGAATACTCTGATGCACATCATTTTGGTATCAGAGGTAGCTTGCAGAGACAGGCAGAGGAAGACAGAGTGCTGAAGATACTCTGTGGTGATTGTTGCAGGTGCGCAACAGTCAAAAGGAAGTCAGGAGGACTATAGGAGATGTTGGAAGTTCTCTCAGTTGTAGAGTGACAGTAGCATGTTTTCCAGGAGGGTAGACAGAAGGCATGAAGATGACTATTGAAGGCCATGGACATGCTGGAAAGAAGAACCCAGAGCAGATGATTAAAGCTGAAATAGATGAAGAGCTCACTGAGATCAGAGCAAAGATGGAAGAACTTGCACTGCAGATGCAACAAGATGCAAAGTCGTGATGGGTATATGAATGGACCATGAAAGCAAAGGTAAAATGGATAGTCAGGGAATTATTGACCATAAGACATCAAAGACTATTAAAAGGATGGCTGAGGCATGTTGAAAGCCTTAGGGATGATGAAGAGGAAATGGTTCAGATATGTGAACCATAGGCTGGGAGAAATATCAGTGATGAGGATGAAATGAGATCACTGGAAGATCTCAAAGATGCCAAGAGGGCAGGACATAAATTCCCAATTTCCAGGAGAGTAACGAGATGAGATTGTTACGGGATCTCATATACTGTCAAGAGGACAGCGAGGGGAATTCATATTACCAGTAGATCAATGGAAAGAAATCAGCAGAAGATCTCAGTGACTGCCAGGTGAGGGAAATTTCAGATTTCCAGATGGGTAATGAGATGGGCTACAAGGATCTCATAGACTGCTAGGAGGGCAGGGAAGAAATCCCATATTTATAGGTGGACAAGGGAGAGTAGATGAGACTATCTGAAAGTCTCATGAACTCAGAAGTGATTTCAGATCAGTGAGAGGAGCTGACAGAGCATATGAACTCAGAGGTGAGTTCATATCAGCGAGGAGATTTGATGGAGAAGGAGGATCAGAGGAATCTTCTGATCATTGGAGGAATTGAGATATTCCTACCACCTAGCCCAGTTGAGGCAAGAGCTTGTGTTATAGAGGCAGTAGTAGGAGAAGGACAGCTAGTTGTGACTATCAGGAAGAAAGAAGTGGAGCAAACACTGATGTTTTCCCAATAAGAGAAAAAAAAAGTATTCCGAGGAATGGCTCAACAGTTTCAGCTAGGAAGCTTAAACAAGGAAACCAACTATAGCACTGAAGTTGACAGCAACAGAGGAGTAGGAATATGAGGTTCTCACTCCATGGGATATGTATTTGGATATACTAGACGATTGGTTGAATAATCCAGAGCCAACAAATGACTGTCAAGAGAAGATAGTCATGCAGACTTCAAAGGAGGAGCATTCGGAGGAATCGCTCAGATATTTTAGCTAGGGAGATGAACAGATGATGATCACTGCAATAACAAGGTATGCAACAGAATATGAAGAAGAATACCAGCCCAAGGAGCATCTAGAAGAAGCTAGAGACATACCAGCAATAGGAATAGCAACAAAAAAACTGCCACAGGCAGAAGCTAAACAGCAGTTCAGTGATAGAACTGTAGGAGAAGAAACTGCAACAGGATGGAAAATCAAGGCCACAGAGGATGAAGAGGATGACATGGGAGATCATGATGATCTACCCATTTGCAGAAAATAAATGAAACAGAGGGGACTACATGAACAGAGCCAGCCACTGGAGCAGCTGGATGAGGAGATAGAATAGCTCAGGAAGTTTATGTTGAAGTCAGCACAGGAGACTACCAGTAGAGAAAGGTTGAGTAGAAGGGAGATAGCAGTAGCAGCAGATCAACGGAAGCAACAACAACAGTAGAAGAAAAATGGAGCAGAGGAACAACTCCAAAGAGTTGTTTGGGATCCTAGAGGATTTCAATAGCCAGGGTGGAGAGCACATGAGCAGGAGCTCATGAATTTTCGTAGTAGAGGAGCCCCTCTTTGTAAAAATATCCTTTTGTATATGTAGGATTATTCATTAGAATAGAGAGGAGAGAAGGAGCTGAGACTCTATCAAAGTCTGAGCTTGAACACATTGTAAAAGAGGCATTTTACATTAATACAAATAAAAGTTTTTCCTGCATGTTATTCGGTGGTTTCATGAATTTCTTTATGTGTGTTCTTTATATGTTGTAGATGTATGGTTAAGTGTGCATTTGCATGGACAGATAGGTTCTTCTATCTATGGGTTCTTTGATTTCAGGTTTGGTTCTTTGTGGCTTCATGCCAAGAGGGCGTGACAGAACACTACAGCTTCTGAAAGCCAGTGCATAGAGTGCATTTCCAATTTTGTGGAATTTGGACAAGGATGTGCCAGAAGGGCGCACCAGCTGGAGTCTTAAACTCAGAGAAAGATCTCAAGGTTGTTGAACACCTTAGAGACAGGACTATGTAGAGGAAGGACATGGAAGAAGACATAAACTCTAAGGAGTTATGTAGAGCTCTGTCAAGAAGGCATTGAGAAGATGCATGGGTTGCACTGATGGAGAACTCCATTGTGGGTTCAAGGAAGAAATCAGAATCACTAAGGATTCTGGAAGCTCTGCTAGGAGGGAATTGAGCTGGTGTTAGAGTGCACAACAAAATTCTAGTTTGAGTTCAGAAAAGGAAATTAGGTTTACTGAGGAGAAACTCTGCCAGGAGGGCATTGGGTTGGTGTGCAGAGAGAGCACAAGAAAGAACTCTTTTGAGTTCTGGAGAAGAAGAAGTGTCACAAGAAAACCTTCACAGGGTTACTGAACACCCTGTAGACTCAACAAGGAGTGCTTGAGTAGGAAGTTGCCAGAGGGCATTTCCATCCTTTCAAGGAGGGAAAACGACAGAGGACAAAGTCCTGTGTAAGGGTGAACCAAGACAACACTTGAGTGAAATGTTGAGAGACAGTCATCTGAAGGTTTTTCAAGAGTCAGAGAAGAGCACAAAAAATCGCAAAAGAGATAGCACTATCATGTGTAGAGACTTTGCAAGCCAATGCAGAAGTCAAGAAACCTTTCAAGGTTTCAGAGAAGAGAAGCTCAAGAGGAACAGTGCCTTTGTGCACAGAGTGATAGCTGCAAGGAGTGCAGGGGTCACGAAACCCAAAGAGGGTCCTAATTTGTGAATTTTAGGAGGGGTAGCGTCCTTAGAACACAGGTGAGACCCAAGGATACAGGGTTCACAAAGAAACAAAGGCTGAGACCTTTGACACTTTGGAAATCTTCCAAGAAGGGGGAAGAAGCAGAAGCTCAGGAGGGAGCTATAGTTGTCGTTGATTTAGGCACTAGGGAAGAGATCTAGACCATTCACACCACGTCTAGACACCCAGGAGAAATGCAGTGGAGGAAAGTGATTAGGAATATCCATCTGTGGAGGACGTGTGGTAGTGATCAAGGAACTCATGGGAGTTCGAAGGACTATTGGGTTATCTCATGGATTCAGAGTTCGGGAGTTTGGAGAGGGAAGACCAAGCTCTTGATTTCATGAATCTTTGAGTAGCGAGGAGCAGGGACAACCATTAGATCTAGGTCACTAGAGGACCATTGGATCAGAACCTTCACCATTTTGTGTGCTTGGAGGTTCGGAGGTTGAGAAGAGTCACTTTCGACTACAGAAGTCGTGAAGTGTCGAGAGCCGAGGCTCG
>SNQJ01S0129536.1:20216-44585 GCA_010110895.2 Picea sitchensis
ATAGTCCAGAGTAATGGAAGAGGCACATGGGACTTACAGTCGGGAGGATGATATTAGAGGGATGGATGTCCATATGGGCATTGAAGGAACAAATTCAAATGGACATGGGGAAGGAAGAGATGAAAACATGAATATTGTTGGGTATGTGTTATATTCTTTGCATGTGTGTGTGTGGGCACATCAGATTCGACAAATGCGTCTGGTGATCACTCTATTGGCTTAGTATGATGGGCACTTTCCTGGGGGGGTCTCAAGGGAGGGAAGTTATCCCCTCCTAGTTACACATAGCATTAGCTCGGGGCTGACGGGGTTCAAGGCAATGCCCCAAATTTTTTTTGGGCGCGGTTTTTGCTATTTTTAGCGGTTTCCTAAATTAATCCCATATTAAGGGATTAGGGTTTTGGTATCTACAGAATACCTAAAAACATTGTATATATTGTATGGTGAATGGTGAAATTTGAAATAATGAATATAAGAAAGGTTTTCCCCCATTGAGGGTTTCTGGTATAAATCCTTGTGTACTATGTGAATGAGCCATTGATTAATTTTTGTTTTACTTAAGAATCTATATACATTTATTTACTTCACGGGTTTAAAACTTACAAATATGGTAGAGACCATCAAAAAAATTTGCAGAAGGATGTCCAAAACCATAAATCTGATAATGAAAAGCTTAAAAGATTATGAGGGACTAAACTCCACTAGTTAGGGAAAGGGTGGGAGATAAAAGTAAAGAAAAGGGATAATCTAGGGAGCTTAAGCCAAAAAGGAATATTATATTAATATTTCTTAAAGTATAAAGTATGGATAATTAATTTATCCTAAGTTCTAAGGATGGGGACAAGTGGGCCAAAGTATCTCCCAACATGACACGTGTCAAGTTGGGGACATGCATACATATTGTGGGGACTTAGTTCATTTCCCATGATTCTTCCCATCATTCAACCATTGCTTGATGATCACTCATTCACTGAGTCATCTATCCTCCATATTTCATGTCACTATACATGAACTTGTGTCCATAGCCATACCTATTTGTGTAGCTGGTTAGCTGAGGAGTTGGACTGAAGAAGCGGGTTGTGAGGCCTGTGGGATATTGAAGAGGCGGGTTGTCAGGCCCATGAGAAATTTCTCTCTAGTTGAGAGAATTGTTGGGAATTGACTTCCCAAAGGTGCTAAAATGAAGCTACAGGGCTCAAAGACTTCTTGTCTAGCCTATTGCTAAAGCTTGGAAAGGGACTGGGGCAGTCGAAGGACTGTTGAGTAGAGAAGGGGCACACTTCCTGGGGTGGGACAGGCATGTGGGGAATGAGGGACTGTAGGCTGTTAGTTTAGTGAGCACCTGTGAAAGAGTCTTTGCTGTTGTCTATGAACCATGATCCTGGTTAGGAATCTCTTTACCCAAGTCGAGTTTAGTCCCATCTCGGGGGTGACCCACTGTTGAGAGTGATGAGAAGTGTGGTTTAAGGCTGGGAGGTTCGTGGAAGGTCTGCATGCAGTTGGTGATATTCTTACTAAGACAAGTGTCAATTGTGTGATAAACTTACATGCTACATTTCCATTTACATGTTTATTTTATGGGTTTATCTTATGTGTGGTTTATAGTTGTGTTTATATTATGGATATTTCCTGTATATGTTGCATGTATATTTTTACCGTTATTTCGGTGTGAATCATTGCATTTACATAACGTATTTGCTTGTCTACATTTTATATATAAAGCTTCCACAAGAGTTCTATGTGTGTATATGTTTTAATTGCATGCAGTTCAAAACATTTATGTGGCATAGCTTAGTTGGATTTTGGGTATGTTACAGTATGTTCCGTAGAGAGAATGAAAGCGTTCTCTCATGTATCATGGCCCAGCCTGGGTGGTCAGGGATGTTACAATATGGTATCATAGCTTCAATTTTCAAAACTAAGACTAGATGGGCCAAGCAAGTTTGAGTTGAAGCGAAATTACACAGAGGATTTATTTCGAAGTTGCCAAATTTCGAGTTGTAGAGCGTCCATGGTAAAAAGAAACAACAATTGTGTGGAGTTGGGAAAAAGCCCAATTTATGTTGTTAAATTCATGGGAAAATGAGAAATTGGCCAAGTGGTGAGATATTCCTTATTTAATATCTGTTGTAAAAAAATTCAAACCTAGAATGGGTCGAATTTGAAGTTATAGTGAAGCCACGACAGATGGAGCGAATTTAGTAATTAAAATTCTTAATTCGTGAATTGAGTTTGGGAAAAATTCTTCCAGAAATGTCAAACCACAACGATTTGTTGTTACAAAGGTTGAATTGGTGTTATCGGGGTGAAATTGAGAAAAATTCATAGTTGCAGAATGTCTATGGAAGAAATGGGAAAAAGGTTAAGAAAAGCCCCAATTTCTGCAACGGAATTCACGGGGAATTGTTGCACATAAAACTGAATGTGCACAGGTGGGCGCACTAAAAATGCAGGATTCACAGTAAAGGGATAATGATATGTAAAAATTGGTTGGCGCATGGAAAAATTTTGGTGTGCTGGTGCACGCACTAAATTTTGTCACCGCACGGAAAAATGGTGGTGTGCTGGTGTGCAGGCTAAATGTTGGCGTCGAGCGGAAAAATGTTCATGTGCAAGTGCATGCATTAAATTTAACATTGTGTGGTGTGTATATGCATAAAAGGTGCATGCAGGTTACACACATATAATAATGGTGCACGTGGTGTGCGCAGTATTGGCACAACGCAGAGGATTTTGGTTGTTGTACGTGCGATGTGGGTAAATGTTGACGCACAACAGTTTAGTTAATGGTGCACATAGAGTATTGGTGCACGTTGGGGGCATACTAAACTCTAGCATGGCACAGGGCCTAGAGTGAAATTTGCATGGAATATAAGCGTGCGATACAAAAACTATGCACAACAGGTAATAGTGCAAGAACCAAAACTATGTGCAATGGATATTGGTGTGCAACACAAAAGTAGTGTGTGTTAGTTATTGGCGCGACAGAGAAGTGATGCATAGTGATTAAAGGTGCGCGGAGCATGATTTACCTTGTGGTGTTGCTGTGCATGATAAATATGGGTGTACAAGTTGAAAATTGTGTGCACGAAGTCGTTTTGAGGGTGAAAAACAATAGAAAACCAACAATTTTCTGTGACATTTTGTATCATTTGAACATCATCTTTTTGCAGTGCATTTTTGAGGGCCTTAACAACATTTTTAGCTACTCAAAAACCACAAGAAAAAATTGAGCCTTGCCACTCTCTATATATATAGATCAAATAAAAGATCTTGGAGAGAGATTTCTAATGGTGTAAACCATTTGTCAAACGAATCTTTTATGAGAAAGTTACAGCACAAATCATGGAGGGTAAATTTTAAGACCCATCTAACTTCAAAGAGCCATACCTTTCTCCTCCAAAATCAGATTGAGGTGTAGGAGTAGTCAATGGAAATATATTGAACCATATAAGACAGTCCCAAATCTGAATAAAATTTATGGGCATGTTAAATATGCTTAATATGGAAAATAAGGTACCTGTAGCATTCCAGACCAAAAACACAAATTGGCCTAGAACTTCAGCAGGTTGTAACTAGCAGTCCGAAACCCAGAAAAATGTGAAACTTGGACAGAATGTCCAAAATATGTATATAAAAAAACCCAATTGAGATCCTATGAAAAATCTAATGGAGTAGGTGCAAAAATTCTTAATTACAGCACAAAGTCGTGCCAAGTTGAAGAATGAACAAAAACATTAATAGGGAATTTTCAAATAACCGTAACTTTCTGCTCAAGACTCGAAATTGAGCATGGGAGAAGGCATTGTAYAGGTGTTGGTCACTGGAATATAATTATCCACCCAGAAAATTGATTTGGGCATTCAAATTTCCAGGAAATCAGAAGAAATAATTTTGATATATTATTGAACCATAATGGTTCATATTTTTTATGAAATTGTTGAGTCAGTTAACCTAACAAAGTTTTGTTGGATGCACATTTTTCAAAGATAACAACAACTAGATAATTTCAACATCAAAATAGAGTCTGAACTAATGGGAGAGACACAAGGGACTTATAGTAAGGAGGATGATATTAGAGGGATGGATGTCCATCTGGGCATTGAAGGAACAAATCCAAATGGGCATGGAGAAGGAAGAGATGAAAACATGAATATGGTAGAGAACATCAAAAAAATTTGCAGAAGGATGTCCAAAGCCATAAAGCTGATAATGAAAGGTTTATGAGAGACAAGGAGCAACAGGATGACTTCAACATGAAGTTAATGCAGATCTTGAACAAAATAGAAAATAAATTGGATAAGGAGAGTCGCTCATGCAAATCAGGAAGTCACAGGTATCCTAATGAGAAAACAAGAGCAACGAGTGTTAGCAGACATCACAACCACTTCCCAAGGAATTCCAGTAAGACATCACATAACATCTCAAGTCCATCCCCTCTCAAGAAGCATAAGGGGTTTAGTGTGGATGAGCTAGGAGGAGAAATGAACAAAATCAAGCCTCCTACATTTGATTGTGAGCACAATAAGGATGAATATGCAGAGACATGGTTGTTGGACATGAGAAAGTATGTTCAATTGCATAATTATTCTTCTAATGCAGAAGGTAGAATTGTTATCTATCAAATCAAGGGAAAGGCATCCATGTGGTGGGATCAGCTTGTGCAGGTGCAACACATTAAAGAGAAAAAGTGTTACTTGGAGGGAATTCAATAAGTATTTTGAGAAGAAATACTTGACTCATAGATATTATGACAAGAAAATGAAAGAGTTATTTGAACTCAAGATTGGGAATATGAAAGAAGTTTTTTAGAACTGTTGAGGTATGTCTCTTTCATCAAGGATGAGACAGTTAAAATTCAAAGGTATTTGAGTGGATTTCCATCATTCATCAATGAAAAAATATAGTATGATGATCCAAAGACATTGGAGGAGACCATAAAGCGAGATAAATGCCTATATGATCAGCAAAAATCAAGGCCAACTTTCCAAAAATCTTGGGAAGACAAAAAGAAGTTCAAGATGGATCAGAGAAAGAAGGGAACTAAGCCACCATTCTTCAAAAATAATCCTCAAGGACAGACAACTTCTAGAGAACCTAGAACAATTGAGACAGGGGATCAAAGGCCAAGGCAACCACCTATTCAATGTTGGGGATGTAAAGGAGATCATATTTTCATAGATTGTCCCCACAAAGGTGAAAAAGTGAGGATTGTTCACAATGTACATCAAGATGAAACAATGGAGTACATGGGAAGAAATGTACCAAGGATCTATGTAGCCCTGTACAATAAAAAAACAAAGTATCAGTCACATATGATTGAAGTGGAAGGTATGATCAACAACCAAACCATTTATATTTTAATTGATTCAGGAGCTAGTCATAGTTATATATATCCTAATATGGTGGAAAGTTTTCATTTTCCAAGAAAAAAGCATGGAAAATCTTGGTTGGTGTAGTTGGCTACCGAAGCCAAAAGAAAAGTTAATGAGATGGTTAAAACATGTCTTATGGACATGAATGGAATGAACACCAAGTCATATTTGAAAATCTTGCCTTTAGGTTCCTATGACTGTCTAATTGGGATGGATTGGTTGGATCAACATCATGATATCCTAGAAAGTCATAACAAGGAATTTAATTTCTTGGATGAGGAAGGGAGTCTAAGGAAAGTGCAGGAAATTCCCAGGGCAATAACCATCAGATAAATTTCAGCATTACAACTGAAGAAATTTTACAGAAAAGGGTGTCAAATATTTGCATCTCATATGGAAGAGAGGCCTAAATATAAGGTGCCAAATATGGAAGATTATGCAGTCCTCAAATATTTTGAAGATGTGTTCAAGGAGGTACCAAGACTACCCCCAAAGAGATATATTGATTTGTCTATAACTTTAATGCCTGGAGCAGCTCTAGTGCCAAAGACTCCTTACATAATGAGTACACTAGAGCTGAAGGAGCTGCAAATGAATATTGAAGAAATTCTACAGAAGGGGTATATACGCCCAAGTGTGTCACCTTGGGGTGCCCTAGTCTTGTTCATGAAGAAGAAATATGGGACATAAATATTTTTCATTGATTTCAGACAGTTGAATAAAGTGATTGTTAAGAACAAGTATCCTCTGCCAAGGATAGGTGATCTTTTTGATCAATTGAAGGATGTAAAGATATTTTCAAAGATAGATATCAGGTAAGGATACCATCAAGTAAGGATTAAAGAGGAAGATATCAACAAGACCACCTTCGGGACAAGGTGTGGTCATTATGAGTTCACAATGGTGCCATTTGGGTTGTCAAATAAACTAGTTGTTTTCATGTGCCTAATGAATGGTGTTTTTTTATAATATTTAGACAAGTTTTTCATTGTATTTTTGGATGACATACTTGTATATTCCAATTGAGAAGACGAACATGAGATTCATTTGAGAATGGTGTTGCACGTATTAAGGGAGCATCAGTTCTATGCCAAATTGAGCAAGTTCTCATTTTATCAAAAGAAAATTCATTATTTGGGAGATATCATTTCAAAGGATGGGACAACAACGGATCTAGAGAAGATAGAATCCATTAGAGAATGGTCAGTGCCAAAAAATGTGACAGAGGTGATATCATTCATGGGTCTTGTAGGCTACTATAGGAGATTCATTGAAGGATTTTCAAAGATTGCACACCCAATCACTTCCTTGCAAAGAAAGGGTGTGAAGTTTCAGTGGACATTAGATATGAAAGTAGTTTCCAACATTTGAAACAATTATTAACAAGTGATCCAATACTAAGGATTGCATACCCAAATGAAGACTTCATCGTATGCACAAATGCATGTAAAGAAGGACTTGGTGGAGTCCTCACTCAAAATGAGTTTGGTATATGTTATGAATCAAGGAAGTTGAAGGAGCATGAAAGACATTATGCCACTCATGATTTGGAGTTGGTAGCCATAGTGCATGCCTTGAGGAAATGGAGACACTACCTCATGGGGAAAAAGTTTGAGATGAGGATAGACCACAATGGTCTTAAATATTTATTTGATCAGCCAACACTAAATGCCAGGCAAAGCAGATAGTTTGAATTTCTAAGTGAATATGACTTTGATATAAAGAATATCAAGGGGAAAGAGAAAAAAGCAGTTGATTCACTCAACAGAAGAGTGCATGAAATGCATGCTACAACCATTAGCATGTACCAATCAGATTTAAAACCTATAATTTTAGAGGCTGCAAAATTAGATTTGCAATACAAGGAATTAGTAGTAAACATACAAAAAGGTAATTTGCAGGAGAAAATGGAAGAATACAAGCTAGATAAGGATGAAATTCTCATGTTCAAGGGAATAATTTATGTGTCAAATTCCCAGTAGTTGAAAAATATGATATTGAGATAAATTCATAATGTACCCTATGTGGGGAACCCGGGTTATCATAAAACTATTGCAGTTGTCAAGAGCCAATATTATTAGCCAACAATGAAGAAAGAAGTTGCAGATTTTATTGCCAAATGCTTTGAATGTGAAAAGGTAAATGCTTAGCATAGAAACCCAATTGGTTTTCTACAACCATTACCTATTCTTGAGTGGAAATGGGAAGTGGTAACAATGGATTTTATCACCAAACTTCCCAGAACAAACAAGCAACATGATTCTATCATGGTACTGGTGGATAAGCTTACTAAAGCTACCCATTTTATTCCAGTTAAGCTCACTCACAAGGCAGCAAACATTGTTGATGTTTATATGAGAGGAAATTGCATGATTACATGCCATACCCAAGACAATTGTGTTTGACAGAGATCCAAAATTTACCTCAAAATTTTGGAAAGCTTTATTTAATGGATTTGGAGCAAATTTGAATTTTATTACATCTTATCATCAAGAATCGGATGGACAAACAAAGAGGGTGAATCAAGTGATTGAGGACATCTTGAGGATGTATGTTATGGATAAACCATCAAAATGGGAAGAGTACCTACACTTGTTAAAATTTCCTTATAACAATGGATACCAAACATCTTTAAAGCTGAGCCCATTTGAGTCACTTTATGGAAAAAAGTGCAACACACCGGTAAGATAGGATAACCCAGAATATAGAGCAGTGGTTGCACTAGATTTTCTCAAGGAAATGGAGGCACAAATGTTGAAAATAAAACAAAATTTAAAGGCTTCCCAAGACAGGCAGAAAATTTATACTGATAAGGGCATAACTCACAAGGAATTTAAAGTGGGAGACCATGTATTCTTGAAAGTGAAGGCCAATAAAAGTTCCCTGAAGTTCATAAATTGTTCAAAGTTGGAAACTCTCTATTGTGGGTCATTTGAAATCCTAGAGAGGATTTGTCCAGTAGCTTACATGATTGCATTTCTTTCATCTATGTCTGTTCATAATGTATTCCATGTATCATTTCTAAAGAAATATATACCTAATGCTAATCATGTAATTGATTGTAATGTGATTCAGGGAGAGCAAGAAGGCGCTTTCCAAGTGCATCCGGTATGTATTCTAGACTAGAAAATCAAACAGCTCCAGAATCAAGCCATAGGGCTTGTAAAGGTCCAATGGACCTGGTATAGTCCTAAGGATGCTACTTGGGAGCATGAGGATGCAATGCGAGTAGAATACCCACATATTTTTTAGGATTTTTGAAATTTTGTTGTATATGGGTACATAATACACTAAGGACAGTGCATAAATAAGGGGAGGGGATTGTAATATCCCTAGGAGAACCGAAATGTAAATGTAAATGAAAATGTACTTAAGCTGGTGAGTTGTTTTGACATCATTTTTGGTATGCACCTTTCATGGCATAGTGCACGCATGTACTGCACAGTAAAATGATGAAGTGTGTAGATTCCATGATACTAAGCGCAACAACTTAAGTGCAAGCGATTTTGAGGCCAAGGATCCTTTTGTGTATATGTTGTTCTTTATAGGTTGGTGAGCCCATTATTATAAGCTAGGATGCTTATGTTTTGATTAGGCCGGAGAACCTATATGTTAAAGGCCAGTGCACCTATTTTAGTATATGTCTCATCATTAATATAAAATACATCGATTCGTGCAGACCAACCACGATAAAAGAGTGTGGGGGACTAAAATCCACTAGTTAAGGAAAAGGGTGGGGGATAAAATTAAGGAAAAGCACTAAGATAGGGAGCTTAAGCCAAAAAGGAATATTATATTAATATTTATTAAAGTATAAAGTATGGATAATTAATTTATCCTAAGTTCTAGGGATGGGGAAAAGTGGGCCAAAGTAGCTCCCAAAATGAGAAGTGTCAAGTTGGGGACATGCATACTTATTGTGGGGACTTAGTTCATTTCCCTTTATTCTTCCCATCATTCCTTCCATCATTCATCCATTTTTCGATGATCACTCACTCACTGAGTCAACTATCCTCCATATTTCCTGCCACTATACCTAAACTCGTATCCATAACCATAATTGTTTGTGTAGCTGGCTAGCTGAGGAGTTGGACTGAAGAAGTACGTTGTCAGGCCCATGGGTTATTGAAGAGGTGGGTTGTCAAGCCCATGAGCAATTTCTCTCTAGTTGAGAGAATTGTTGGGAATTGAGTTCATGAAGGTGCTAAAATACATCTACATGGCTCGGAGACTTCCTGTTCAGCCTATTGTTGAAGCCTGGAAAGGGAGTGGGGCAGCCGAAGGACTGTTGAGCAGAGAAGGGGCACACTTCCTGGGGTGGGAAATGCATGTGGGGAATGAGGGATTGTAGGTTGTCGAGTGAGCACCTGTGACAGAGTCTTTTCTATTATTTATGAACCATTAGCCTTGTTAGGAATCCCTTTACCTAGGTGGAGTTTAGTCCTAGCTCGGGGGTGACCCACTATTGAGAGTGATGAGCATTGTGGTCTAAGGTTGGGAGATTCGTGGAAGGTTTGCACACAGTTGGTGATATTCTTACTAAGATAAGTGACAATTGTGTGATAAAATTACATGTTGTATTCTCATTTACATGTTTATTTTATGGGTTTATCTTATGTGTGGTTTATAACTGTATTTATATTATGGGTATTTCCTATATATGCTACATGTATATGTTTACCGTTATTTCGGTGTGAAATAGTACATTTATAGAATGTATTTGCCTATTTATGTTTTATATATAAATCTTTCGAAGAGTTATGTTTGTGTATATGTTTTAATTTCATTCAGTTCGAAAAATTTATGTGGCATAGCTCAATTGGATGTTGGGTATGTTACAGTATGTTCCGCAGAGAGAATGAAAGCCTTCTCTCATGTATCGTCTATCGGCCTAGGTGGCCAGGGACATTACAATATGGTATTAGAGCTTCAATTTTCAACATTGAGCCTGTATGGGCCGAGAAAGTTTGAGTTGAAGCGAAAATACACACAGGATTTATTTTGAAGTGACCAAATTTCAAGTTGTAGAGCATCCATGGTAAAAAATAACAACAATTGTGCGTAGTTGGGAAAAAGCCAATTTCTGTTGTTAAATTCATGAGAACATTGAGAAATTAGCCAAGTGGTGAGATATTCCTAATTTAATATCTGTTGTAGAAAAAATCGGACCTAGAATGGGTGGAATATGAAGTTACAGTCAAGTCACGACAGATGGAGCAAATTTAGTAATTAAAATTCTCAATTTGTGAATTGGGTTTGGGAAAAATTCATTCTCGAAATGTCAAACCTCAAAGATTTACTGTTACAAAGGTTGAATTGGTGTTATCAGGGTAAAATTGAGAAAAAATCATAGTTTCAGAATGTCTATGGAAGAAATGGGGAAAAACTTAAACAAAAGCCCCAATTTCTGCAATGGAATTCACGAGGAATTGTTGCACATAAAAATGAATGTGCACAAGTAGGAACACTAAAAATGTAGGATGTGCATTAAAAGGCTTATGATATGTAAAAATTGGGTGCCATAAGGAAAAATTTTGGTGTGCTAGTGCGCGCACTAAATTTTGGCACCGCGCGGAAAAATAGTGGTGTGCTAGTGTGCACGCTAAATTTTGGCATCACGCGGAAAAATGTTGGTGTGTGGGTGCGTGAGATAAATTTAAAATTTCACAGTGTGCATATGCATAAATGGTGCACACAGTGTGCACACATACAATAATGGCACGCATTGTGTGAGCAGTATTGGCACAACGCAGAGGAGTTTAGTTGTTGCACACGCGATGTGGGTAAATGTTGTCGCACAACAACTTAATTAATTGTGCGCGTAGAGGATTGGTGCACGGTGGGGGCATACTAAACTATGGCATGGTGCAGCGCATAGAGTGAAATGCATGTGGAATATCAGCGTGTGATACAAAAACTCTGCACAACAGGTAATAGTGCAAGAACCAAAACTATGCACGGTGGATATTGGCGTGCAACACAAAAGTAGTGTGCGCCAGTTATTGGCGTGATGGAGAAGTGATATATAGTGGTTAAAGGTTCGCGAAGAAATATTTACCTTGTGGTGTTTCTATAAATGCTAAATATGGGTGTACATGTTGAAACTTTTGCACGCGAATTCTTTTTGAGGGTGAAAAACAACAGAAAACCAGTGATTTTTTGCGACGTTTTATATCATTTGAACGTCATATTTTTGCAGTGCATTTTTTAGGGCCTTAAAAGCGTTTTTAGATACTCAAAAATTAGGAGAAAAAAGGGTGCCTCGGCACTCTTTATCTTTGTAGATAAAATAAAAGAGCTCGGAGAGAGAGATTCTAATGGTGTAAACCATCCGTCAAATGAAGCTTTTATGAGAAAGTTACAGCACAAACAATGGAGGGTAAATTTTAAGACCCATCTAACTTCAAAGAGCCATAACGTTATGCTCCAGAAATAGATTGAGGCGTAGTAGCAGTCAATGGAAATATATTGAACCATATAAGACATTCCCAGAGATAAATTAAATTTATGGGCATGTTAAAAATTCTTAATATGGAAAATAAGGTACTTGTAGCATTCCAGACTAGAAACACGAATTGGCCTAGAACTTTAGCAGGTTGTAACTAGCAGCCCGGAACCCAGAAAAAGGTGAAACTTGGACAGAATGTCCAAAATATTTAAATGAAAAAAACCAATTGAGATCCTACGAAAAATCCAATCGAGTAGGTGCAAAAATTCTTAATTACAACGCAGAGTTGTGCCAAGTTGAATAATGAACAGAAAAATTAATAGGAAATTTTCAAATAACCATAACTTTCTTCTCAAGAATCAGAATTGAGCATGGGAGTTTTTATCACTAATAGTTGTCAAGGGTTGTAGGCCACAACAATGAGCACAAAGATAAACACTTGAGAAAATCAATCCAGACTCGAATCAAGCAACATGCAGGTTTAAAGCTTTCATCGGTTGAGATTCCATGTGAATTTTTGATCGACGGTTCACAGGTTTTAAAGTTCGAAATTGCTCGAAGTTTAACATCAAAGAAAAGGGTCCAAGGTCCCGAAACCCTGAAGTAAGTATGAGTCATTGATATTTGAAGGGAACATGTGGCAGTAGTTCCAAGCCTTTGGGGAAATGAGCTTTGGGATAATTGAAGTGAGAAGTGTGCATAATCCCCAAGTCCCAAAATGTCGATGGGATGAAGTGTCGATATGTTGAAGTCCTGAAACCCAGGATTCATGGGAGCCATTAGATCCAGTGGGGACAGGTGGTAGTGGATTAAATGATGTCATGGAATTGAGATTCGGGGGTTTTGAAAAGAGAAATGAGCAATTGTCGCAATTCATGAAATTTCGAAATAGATCTGGGTTGTTCCAACTAGTGGAGCGTGTGGCACCTTATCAACGATTTCTGGTTTTGCACATCGGGAAATATGAAGTCAAGAGTATGAAAACTCCCGATAAGTGAAGTCTTGAAATTCCTTGGGAAGTTTGGGCCCATCGTCATGGCCCGAGGTCACATGCATGAAAATGCGGTGAAGGAGAAGCTAGCACCAAGAGCTCTGAGAGCACAAAGGAAGGGGCATCGATTTCACAGAGATCTATAGAGCCTTGAGGCATTGGTATTGACTTGAAGAAGTTGTGGGAACTACCTTGAAACATTCATGGGTGTTAGGACTCATCCTGATCCTAATGAAGGAAGTTATTGAAAATAAGGGCGGCAGTTGAGACCTCTTCTCACCCCATAAATGGAAAACATGGAAGAATTGGTCATGGAGGCAGACTATCAACCCAAAGTTCCCCTGTTAGAAGATTTTCCTACAAATCCCATACTGATCCGATCTTGCATCTAATATAAGAATGCAAGTGCATCTTGACAGAAGAAAATGTGGATACTAATCCTTGAATGTAGTAACCAGAGCACACTCCTAGTGGGAGCTAGTGGCTCTAAGTATATATACTCAGTTTTGATATTTTGTAATGGTCGATGGTAGAGTAGAGATCCCATATGGTAAAGTTTTAGTAAAGCCTCTAGATTATGGATATGTATCTGTATTTGAGACTTCCTTCTTAATGACAGTCATCTTTCTTTCTCCATCTTGTTTTCCTCTGATACTGAAAGAGTTCATGATTGACTGATTCACTTGAATTATTGTGACCGCATTATGATGAAAGTTTGATTATAGTGTTGTTATAATTCCTTTCAGTTTCTTTGAAATTTAATTTTAAGAAGTTCTAGTGTTTAAGTTTTTCTTCTTTGGGTTAATGGAAGACTTGATGTCCACGGAAAATATCTATGTTTTCTTCACCAAATTTGTTAAGAACCCAATACTTAATACAAAAGCACCACAACAGATATACAAGAACAATATAGAAAAACCACAACTTTATTAGAGAAACCCTTGAGGTAGGGCAACACCATACAATGGATCCTATTATGGAAGGGATCATACTCACGTTCACTTGCCTCTTCGGGGGGCAACCTCCTAATGAGCTGACTCCAAATACAATATTTCTCTTCATCTCTCATTACACATTGCTTGACCTTTATATAGTTCTACCATCACCTAAGAACATTCTAGGGAGGAATCTTCTAGAGTAGAACCTTCTAAGAATCCTCTTACATTTATTATATCTAACTACCATAGTGGGCCTTATTTAATAGTATAGTGGACCTAGTCCCTGCCCATTGAATGACCTCCACTATTATCACTATGGGCCTCGGGCCCCCTACTACCTCTCTACTTTAAAAAATTCTTCCTCCTACTCACCTTTACTACAACCTTTTATTTGTATGAAGTTGAACCAAGACCTCACCTTCTTATGCATGCTAGTCCAGATTACTGAGTTAGAACAGGAATAGATATACAAAATATAATCACCATAATCACGAATACACAATAGATCCACAAACAGATAGAAGAAACCACACTATGTCATTACCAAACCCTTGAGGTAGGAAGCATACATTGATCCTATTATGGAAGGATCCTCTCTTGTTCACTTGCTATTGGGGGGCAACCTCCTAATGAGCTTGACTCCAAATACAATATTTCTCTTCATCTCTCATTACATTGTGACCCCTTTATATAGTGCTACCATCACTAAGAACATTCTAGGAGGAATCTTCTAGAGTAGAACCTTCTAGAGAGTCCTCTTACATTTATTATATCTAACTACCATAATTGGGCCTTATTTAATAATATAGTGGACCCTAGTCCACCTTACATTAGATGATCTCCACTATTATCACTTTGGGCCCCTATAGGCCCCTACTACCTCTCTAGCTACCTTACAAATTCTTCCTCCTACTCGCCTTTATTACAACCCTCTTGGTGAAGTTGAACCAAGACCTCACATGCTACATAATGTGCATGCTAGTGGTTTTGAGTTAGACAATATTTTTCGAGGGGCTGCCATTGACCGCACATAAGAAACACGTAACATGAAACTCGATGGTGTCGGGCTTACCTTTTCCTCAATCAGGGGTGACTTAGGTGCTAACATTTATGGCATGGATTCTTGGGGATAGTGAAAGATTTTCCACGGGATAGAATGACAAAGAAGTTCTGTTTATGAAGGTGCATCAGATATTGGTACCATTGAATATTGCAACTTGTACCTGGTAACTCCATTATTTTGACTCCACTTTTTTTAGGTTAGTGGCTACCTCTAGCACACCTTAAGCTGAACCAGAGAGGCTTTCTCGAGAAGGATTTTAACATCTTCTTTCTCAACTTGAGAATTTTCCTGGGAGGAAACAAAATGATCATATCACGTCGCTTTGATGGTGAACAAATACAAAAAACATTCAAAGATGCATATAATTCACCTGGCGAATCCATGACTAAAGAATCCTTTGGCGACTCCTCAGTTGAAATGAAAAGAGACTTTGACTTCGAGGTATGCCTTATATGATTTTTCGAAATTAGTTGGTTTCCCAAATCCACTGCTCGATAGAGATGAATGGGAAGATATCCTCCCTTAATTTCAAGAAAAAATTTCATAGGTACCATCTGAGCATTTACTAGACTTTCATGAAGTTATTCATCAACAATATCATGCATGAACATACATGAATTAATCTTTAGGATATTCATTAGAGGGGATTTCTCTTGATTGGTGTCAATCTCTTCCCAATCATCCATTCTTTGACAGGTTTTTCATACAACTTTCAATTCATTTTGTAAGGATTATTTTCCAAGTGAGCATCTTTATGAAATCTATTGTGATGAATTTTCTTTGTTTTATGAAGCCTCTGCTGGTCCTGAAAACCATGTTTGTGATGAAGCTTTTACTTTAGAAGAAAGAATTTGCTATGAAAATCTAGAGGCATTGAATGATATTCATTATGTTAGCCCTAACACAGAAACATCTGACATCATTTCAAATACATATGTTATTTTAGATGTTCATAAATATCAACATGCCTCTTGTGAAAATTAGGAGTTTATAGAGAAGATGTTATCTATAGTAGATGACTCTCCTAGATATGGGGTTAGTAGATGTTCACGGAAACCACCTTAGATGAAGAGATGGTTGTGGAGGAGTATTCTTCTCTTTTCCTTCAATAGGTTTACCATGATTTTACCTAGGATTAAAGAAAAAAATCATATGTATGAACAACCAAAAGAAACAGTTATTGTTGTCCCTAAAATGGATATTTTAATAGTTATATTCAAATGGGATCCCTTTGTTTTCTGGAGGTGGATCATAGAAATGAAGGGCAACCTTTTTTGTTGAATATTCTAGTGATGATGAGCAACAATATTATCCTATATTTGATCACTATAGAGACACTGAACAACATGACAAAAAGTAGATCTTTCCCATGGTCCCTATTTATGATTATGAATCGATCCTTGGGAGAGCCATGGAGATGAAGAGGAGCCATGGTCCCTATTTATGATTATAATGAATCTGATCCTTGGGAGAGCCATGGAGATGAAGAGGAGGATCCAAAGATATAGTTTACAGCCTCCTTAGAGCCTGTAAGTGAGAAACCATTCTCTGAAATCAGTTAGACTGCATCAACCTCTCATTCACCTGATCTTGCCATAGATATCCAACCATATGTGAGCAGCTACAAGATAGAACATGCTTTCTATCACCTATTCTATGAGCCAGACAAGGAGTACATGGAGTTGCAGTTCCTCCATGTTTTGAAGCCTCTCAGCTTCATCTCGTTTTCAGCATTCAGAGGAAATATAAAGGATGCAACCATTATGTTGTAGTGGTTGCATCATATGTTATCAATCACTAATAGATCCAAGGGCCTTCCAGTTAGACAGTTACTTGAATGGTTATGGTGGAAGTTTTCTTTCACCTAACATTTTGTAAAATTTCCAGTTAGTTTAGGATTGTAAATAAATAATCTCCTTCTAGAGCCCATGTGTTTGTTTTCATTTTATTAGAGTAGTGTACATATTTCCCTGTTTTCTTCTATGAATATTTTGAGCATGACTCCATAACCCAATAGCTAAGGCACTGGAACTATGCGTTCTTGACACATCGCAGGGAGCATGCCATCCCCCTATGGAGCCAAATGTTATCACTAATAGTTGTCAAGAGTCATAGGCCACAACCATGAGCGCAAAACACAACACTTGAGAGACTCAATCCAGACTCAAATGAAGCAATATGCAGGTTTAAAGATTTTAGCAGCTAAGATTCCATGTGAATTTATGATTGGCGGTTCGTGGGTTTCACTGTTCGAAATTTCTCAGAGTTTAACACCGGAGAAAAGGGTCCAAGTTCCCAAAAACCCAAAGTAAGTATGAGTCATTGATATTTGAATGGGACAGGTGGAATTTGTTCCAAGACATTGGGGAAATGAGCTTCAGGAGAATTGAAGTGAGAAGTGTCAATAATCCCCGAGTCTCGAAATGTTGATGCGCTGAAGTGTCGATCGTCGATATGCCAAAGTCCCGAAACCTAGGATTCATGGGAGCTGTCTGATCGAATGGGGACAGGTGGCAGTGGATTAAACGATGTTGCAAAATCAGGCTTCGGTGGTTTTGAAATGAGCCACAAGGAATTCTTGCAATTCATGAAATTTCGAAGTAGATCTGGGTTGTTCAAACTAGTGGAGCACATGGTGCCTGATCGATGATTTTTCGATTTTTTGCATCCGTAAATCTAAAGTCAGGAGTATGAAAACTCCCCATAAGTGAAGTCTCGAAATGCCTTGGGAAGTTTGGGCCCATGGTCATGGGTCGAGGTCACATGAAGGAAAATGTTGTGAAGGAGAAGATGGCACCAAGAGCTTTGAGAGAACGAAGGAAAGGGTGTCAATTTCATGGAGATTTGTAGAGCCTCGAGGCATCAAAATTGACTTGAAGAAGTCATGGGCATCACCTTGAAACATTCATGGGTGTCAGGCCTCATCCTGATCCCAATGAAGGAATTTATTGAAGATAAGGGCGACAGTTGAAACCTCTTCTTACCCCATAAATGGAAAGTAGGGAAGAATTGGTCATGGAGGCAGATTGTCAACCCAAACTTCCCCTATCAGCAAATTTTCCTGCAAAGCCCATACTGATATGATCTTGCGTCTGACAGAAGAATGCAAGTGCATCTTGACAGAAGAAAATGTGGATGTTGAGCCTTGAATGCAATAACCAGAGTGCGATCCTGGTGGGAGCTAGTGGCTCTAAGTATATATACTTTGTTTTGATATTTTGTAAGGGTCGATGGTAGAGAAGAGCCCCATATGCTAAATTTTTAGTAAAGCCACTGGCTTATGTTTATGTATCTGTATTTGAGACTTCTTTCTTAATGACATTCACCTTTCTTTCTCCTTCTTGTTTTCCTCTGATACTGAAAGAGTTCATGATTGACTGATTCACTTGAATTATTGTGACCACATTATGATGAAAGTTTGATTATAGTGTTGTTATAAGTCCTATCAGTTTCTTTGAAATTTAAATTCAAGAAGTTCTTGTGTTTAAGTTTTTCTTCTTCGGGCTGCTGGAAGACCTGATGTTCGTGGAAAACCTCTACGTTTTTCTCACCAAATTCTTCTTCATACGAACCTTTACTACTACCTACTGACTGAAGTTGAACCAAGACCTGACATGCTTGTGCATGCTAGTCCAGCTTTCCAAGTTAAGACGATATTTACTCGATATTGCGCCCATTTGAACTTTTGTATAACCAACCTGTGACATGAAACTCTGATGGGTATCGGGCTTACCTCTGACGCAATCCAGGGGTGACTTACATTGCTAACAACAGTAGGTGTTGGAAAGGTGTTGGTCAGTGGAATATAATTATCCACCTATAAAATTGATCTGGGCATTCAATTTTCCAAGAAATCAGAAGAAAGAATTATGATATATTATTGAACTAGAATGGTTCATATTTTTCACGAAATTGTTGAGTCAGTTATCCTAACAAAGTTTTGTTGGCTACACATTTTGCATAGTTAACAACAACTAGATCAGTTCAAGATCAGTATAGAGTTCATACTGATGGAAGAGGCACAAGGGAATTATAGTTAGGAGGATGAGATTAGAGGGATGTATGTCCATCTAGGCATTGAAGGAACAAATTCAAATGGACATGGAGAAGGAAGCATTGAAAACATGAATATGGTAGAGACCATCAAAAAAATTGCAGAAGGATGTCCAAAGCCATAAAGATGATAATGAAAGGCTTATGAGAGCCAAGGCTTAGCAGGATGACTTCAACATGAAGTTAATGCAGAGCTTGAACATAATAGAAAAGAAATTGGATAAGGAGAGTGGCTCATGCAAATCAGGAAGTCACGGGTCTCCTGATGAGAAAAGAAGATCAAGGAGTGTTAGCAAACATCACCACTACTTCTCGAGGAATTCCAATAAGATATCACATAGAAGTGCATGTCCATCCCCTGTTAGGAAGCATAAGGGGTCTGGGGTGGATGAGATATAAGGAGAAATGAACAAAATCAAGCCTCCTACATTTGATGGTGAGCACAAGAAGGATGAAGATGCAGAGACATGGTTGTTGGGCATGAGAAAGTATTTTCAATTGCATAATTATTATTCTCATCAAGAAGGTATAATTTCTATCTATCAACTCAAGCAAAAGACATCCATTTGGTGGGATCATCTTGTGTAGGTGCAACACATTAAAGAGAAAAGTGTTACTTGGAGGAAATTCAAGAATTATTTTGAGAAGAAATACTTGACTAAGAGATATTATGACAAGAAAATGAAAGAGTTCTTTGAAATAAAGCTTGGGAGTATGACCATAGATGAATATGAAAGAAGTTTTTTAAAACTACTCAGGTATGTCTCTTTCACCAAGGATGAGACGGTTAAAATTCAAAGGTATTTGAGTGGATTTCCATCATTCATTAGTGACAAAATATAGTATGATGATCCAAAGACATTCAAGGAGACCATAAGGCGAGCTAAATGCCTATATGATCATAAAAAAGCAAGGGAAACTTTCCAAAAATCTTGGGAAGACAAAAAGAAGTTTAATATGGATAAAAAGAAGAAGGGAACTAAGCCACCATTCTTCAGAAATAATCCTCAAGGACAGACAACTTCTAGAGAACCCAGAATGATTGAGACAAGGAGTCAAAGGCCAAGGAAACCACCTATTCAATGTTGGGGTTGTAAAGGAGATCATATGTTCATATATTATCCCCATAGAGGTGAAAAACTGAGGATTGTTCACAATTTACAGCAAGATGAAATAGTGGAGGACATGGGAAGAAATGTACCAAGGATCTATGCAGCCCTGGACAACAAACAAGCAGAGTATCAATCACATATGACTGAAGTGGAAGGTATGAACAACAACCAAACCGTTTCTATTTTAATTGATTCAGGAGCTAGTCATATTTATATATATCCTAAGATGTTGGAAGGTTTTCATTTGCCAAGAAGAAATCATGGAAAATCTTGGTTGGTGCAGCTGGCTACCAAAGCCAAAAGAAGAGTTAATGATATGGTTAAGTCATGTCTTATGGACATGAATGGAATGAAGACTAGGGAAGATTTGAACATCTTTCATTTAGGTTCCTATGATTGTATAATTGGGATGGATTGGTTGGATCAACATCATGATATACTAGATTTTCATAACAAGGAATTTACTTGCTTGGATGAGGAAGGGAGTCTAAGGAAAGTGCAGGGAATTCCCAGGGCAGTAACCACCAGAGAAATTTCAGCATTGCAGTTGAAGAAATGTTACAGAAAAGGGTGTCAAATATTTGAAGCTCATATGGAAGAGACACATAAAGATAAGGTGCCAAATTTGGAAGATTATGCAGTCCTGGAAGATTTTGAAGATCTGTTCAAGGAGGTACCGAGACTACCCCCAAAGAGACATATTGATTTCTCTATAAATTGAATGCCTGGAGCAGCTCCAATGTCAAAGACTCCTTATAGAATGAGTACACCAGAGTTGGAGTTGCAAATGCAGCTTGAATAACTTCTGCAGAAGGGCTATATATGCCCAAGTGTGTCACCTTGGGGTGCCCCAGTCTTTTTCATGAAGAAGAAATATGGGACATTAAGATTGTGCATTGATTTCAGATAGTTGAATAAAGCGACTGTTAAGAAAAATTATCCTCAGCCAAGTATTGATGATCTTTTTGATCAATTGAAGGATGCAAATATATTTTCAAAGATAAATCTCAGGTTAGGATACCATCAAGTAAGGATTAAAGAGGAAGATATCAACAATACCACCTTTAGGACAAGGTATGGTCATTATGAGTTCATAGTGGTGCCATTTGGGTTGTCAAATGCACCAGCTATTTTCATGTGCCTAATGAATGGTGTTTTCCGATAATATTTAGACAAGTTTGCCATTGTCTTTTTATATGAAATCCTTGTATATTCCAAGTCATAAGAAGATCATGAGCATCATTTGAGAATGAAATTGCAGGTATTAAGGTAGCATAAGTTGTATCCCAAATTGAGCAAGTGATCATTTGATCAAAAGAAAATTCATTATTTGGGACATATCATTTCAAAGGATGGGATAGCAGTGGATCCAGAGAATATAGAAGCCATTAGAGAATGGTCAGTGCCAAAAAATGTGACAGAGGTGAGATCATTCATGGGTCTTGCAGGCTACTATAGGAGATTCATTGAAGGATTTTCAAAGATTGCACACCCAATCAATTCCTTGCAAAGAAAGGGTGTGAAGTTTTAGTGGACATTGGATTGTGAAAGTAGTTTCCAACACTTGAAACAATTATTAACAAGTGTTCCAATACTAAGGATTGCAGACCCAAATGAAGACTTCATTGTATGTACATATGCATGTAAATAAGGACTTGGTGGAGTCCTCACTCAAAATGGATTTGTTATATGTTATAAATCAAGGAAGTTGAAGGAGCATGAAAGACACTATGCCACTCATGATTTGGAGTTGGAATCCATAGTGCATTCCTTGAGTAAATGGAGACACTACCTCATGGGGAAAAGGTTTGAGCTGAGGATAGACCATAATGGTCTAAAATATTTATTTGATCATCCAACACTAAATTCTAGGCAAAGCAGATGGTTAGAATTTCTAAGTGAATATGACTTTGATATAAACCATATCAAGGGGAAAGAGAATAAAGTGGTTGATGCACTCAACAGAAGAGTGCATGAAATGCATGCTACATCCATTAGTATATACCAATCAAACTTAAAACCCAAAATTTTAGAGGCTGCAAAATTAGAGTTTCAATACAAGGAATTAGTAGCAAACTTACAGCAAGGTAATTTACAACAAAAAATGGAAGAATGCAACTAGATGAGGATGAAATTCTCATGTTCAGGGGAGGAATCTATGTGCCCAATTCCGAGGAGTATAAAAATATGATATTGAGAGAAATGCATAATGTACCCTATGTTGGGCACCCAGGTTATCAAAAAACTATTGCAATTGTCAAGAGCCAATATTATTGGCCAGGCATGAAGAAAGAAGTTGCAAATTTTATTGCCAATTATTTGGAATGTCAAAAGGTAAAGGTTGAGCATAGACACCCAGCTGGTTTGATACAGCCATTACCTATTCCTGAATGGAAATGGAAAGTTGTAAGAATGGATTTTGTCACAAAAATTCCCAAAACAAGAAAACAACATGATTCTATCATGGTAGTGGGGGATAATCTTACTAAAGCTGCCCATTTTATTCCAATTAAGCTCACTCACAAGGCAATGAACATTTATGATGTTTATGTGAGAGGAAATTGCTCGATTACATGGCATACCCAATACAATTGTGTATGAAAGAGATCCAAAAATTACATCTAAATTTTGGAAACGATTATTTAATGGATTTGGAACAAATTTGAATTTTAGTACATCTTATCATCCAGAATCAAATCGACAAACAAAGAGGGTGAATCAAGTGATTGAGGACATGTTGAGGATGTACGTTATGGATAAACCATCAAAATGGGAATACTATCAACACTTGGTAGAATTTTGTTATAACAATGGGTACCAAACATCTTTAAAGATGAACCCATTTGAGACACTTTATGGCAAAAAGTGAAACACACTGGTAAGCTGGGATAACTCAACAGATAAAGAAGTGGTTGGGATAGATTTTCTCAGGGAAATGGAGGGGAAAATGTTGAAAATAAAACAAAATTTAAAGGTTTCCCAATATAGGCAGAAACGTTATGCTGATAAAGGCAGAAATCACAAGGAATTTAAAGTGGGAGACCATGTATTCTTGAAAGTGAAGGCCAACAGAAGTTCCCTGAAATTGAGAAATTGTTCAAAGTTGGCAGCTCGCTATTGTGGGTCGTTTGAAATCCTAGAGAGGATTGGTCATGTAGCTTACATGATTTCATTGCCTGCATCTATGTCTGTTCATAATGTATTCCATGTATCATTGCTAAAGCTCTATAATTTAAGTCTCTTCGAGTGTGGATAGAGTGAGGAAGTTAGAGAATCTTTGGGCAATCACACATATTCCTTGGGTGATAGGTCAATTAATGAATGATGTTAATCATGTAATTGATTAGAATGTGATTCAGGTGGATCAAGAAGGTGCTTTCCAAGTGCATCCAGTACGCATTATGGACCAGAAAATCAAACAGCTCCAGAATCGATTCATAGGGATTGTAAAGGTCCAATGGACCTAGTATGGTCCCGAGGATGCTACTTGGGAGCATGAGGATGTAATGCGAGCAGAATACCTGCATCTTTTTTAGGATTTTTGAAATTTTGTTGTATATGGGTACATAATTCACTGAGGAAAGTACATAAATAAGGGGAGGGGATTGTAATATACCTAGGATGAACCCAAATGTAAATGTAAATGAAAATGTACTTAAGCGGGTGAGCTATTTTGACATCATTTTTGGTATGCACCTTTCATGGCATAGTGTGTGCATATATTGCACAGTAAAATTAAGAAGTGTGCACATTCCATGATACCGCACGGAACAACTTAAGTGTGCGTGATTTTGAGGCCAAGGAGCCTTTTGTGTATTTGTTGTGCTTTATATGCTGGTGAGCCCGTTATTATAAGCTAGTATGCTTATGTTTTCATTAGGCTGGAGAGCCTAGATGTTAAATGTCAGTGCGCCTATTTTTTTATATGTCTGATCATTAATATAAAATACATTGATGTGCGCAGACCGACCACGATAAAAGAGTATGGGGGACTAAACTCCACTAGTTAGGGAAAGGGTGGGGGATAAAAGTAAGTAAAAGGGATAAGCTAGGGAGCTTAAGCCAAAAAGGAATATTATATTAATATTTCTTAACGTATAAATTATGGATAATTAATTTATCCTAAGTTCTAAGGATGGGGACAAGTGGGACAAAGTAGCTCCCAACATGACAAGTGTCAAGTCTGGGACATGCATACATATTATGGGGACTTAGTTCATTTCCCATGATTCTTCCCATCATTCCTTCCATCATTCAACCATTGTTCGATGATCAATCACTCACTAAGTCAGCTATCTTCCATATTTCCTGTCATTGTACCTGAACTAGTATCCATAGCCATATATTTTTGTGTAGCTAGTTAGCTGAGGAGTTGGACTGAAGAAGCGA
>SNQJ01S0129538.1:3500-16393 GCA_010110895.2 Picea sitchensis
CTTGGAAATGGGATTCAGAGATCAGGATGGGAAGAAGGTTGTTCTAAGAGGTATGTCGACAGGAGCACCCAAGATAGTTTAGCCAAGAGGATGGAGAGGATATTCAGACATGGGGAGGTAGCATATGCCATAGATTTTTTTATCACTACTCAAAAGGATTCAGAAGGTCGACAACAATACCATACATAGATCAAGAATTTATTGGGATGACATCAGCAGGTCTTTGAGGAAATTCCACCAGGGAGACCACCTGACAGGCGGTTTGAGCACACCATTGAGTTGGATGAGGGGGCCAAACCTATGATCACCCCCCCCTATCATCATCCTAGGAGGTTAAAGGATGAGATAGAGAAGGAAATCAAGGAATTACTGGCGATGGGTCACATCAGACCGAGAAACAACCCATTTTCTACTTTAGTTATCTTAGTTCTAAAGAAGGATGACACCATGAGGATGTGCATTGATTACCGAGCCTTGAACAAGAAAACCATCAAGAACCGATACCCTATCCCACACATTGACGAGTTGATGGATGAACTGCATGGGGCAGTTTTCTTCTCAAAAATTGATCTACGCTCTGGATATCAATAGATCAGCATCCAAGAGCAGGACATAGAGAAGATGACATTTCGATGTCATTTTGGACACTTAGATCCTGGTTATGCCATTTGGGCTAACCAACGCACCCACTACATTCCATTCTTGCATGAACCATATATTCAGGGATCAGTTAAGGAAATCAGTCTTGGTTTTCTTTGATGACATCTTGATCTATAGCCAGTCATGGAAAGAGCATATGAGGCACCTGGATGAGGTATTGAGCATCATGGAGGCACAGTCATTATATGCCAAAGATTCCACGTGTGAGTTCGGTATGATAAAGCTGCTTTAATAAGGCCATATCATCAGTGCACAAGGGGTACAGGTGCACCAAGAGAAGATAATGGCCATTTTGGATTGGTCGACGCCCAAGAATGTAACAGAATTGAGGAGCTTCTTCGGGCTGTGCAGCTATTACAGGTAGTTCGTCTGGGGTTTTTCTCAGCTTGGAGCACCACTAGAAGATCTCACCAAGCATGGGGCCTTCATATGGACCAATAAATCATAGGAAGCCTTTGATCACAAGGAATTCATGGGCACTTGTCCAGTGTCGGCACTACCAGACTTCACCTTGCCATTTGTACTAGAGTGTGACGCATCCAATGAAAGGATCAATGCAGTTTTGATGCAGGGAGGACACCCCATTGTATTAGAGAGCCAGAAGCTTAGTCAACCTAAGAGGTTGTACTCCATTTATGACAAGAAAATGTTGGCAATCATGCATTCCTTGACCAAGTTCAGACAATATTTGGTGGGCAGCAATTCGTGGTCAAGACTGATCACAATAGTTTGAAGTATTTCCTTGAGCAGAAAGACCTTAGTGAGCGCCAAAATAAATGGGTGACGAAGGTACACGCATTCGACTTTGACATAGAGTATGTCAATGGGAAGAAGAACATTGTGGTTGATGCACTATCGAGGATACCTGCGGCATGTTCTTTGATGGGGATTTCAACAAATTGGAAATCCCACTTGTTAGTGGAATATTCCAAGAACAAGTTCTCTTATGAGGTGATGGATGGGAAGATATAGGATGACCGGTATAGGGTCATTTACGATGTCATATTTTACAAGGATAGAGTCTACTTAGTGCCAGATTCAGAGCTCAATAAGAAGATCCTCACCACAGTTCATGATTCACCTCTAGCAGGCCATTAGGGTTTTTTCAAATCCTATAGATAGATCAGAGAGAGTTTCTCATGGAAGGGCCTCAAACAGGATGTTATGAGACACGTCAGTGAGTGTGTGACTTTCCAGCAGAACAAGTCATAGCATGCTCTTCCAGCAGGGCTACTTCAGCCACTCCCCANAGTGGAATATTCCAAGAACAAGTTCGCTTGTGAGGTGATGGATGGGTAGATACATGATGACCGGTATAGGGTCATTGACGATGTCATATTTTACAAGGAAGAGTCTACTTGGTGCCAGATTCAAGGCTTAAGAAGAATATCCTCACCGTAGTTCATGATTCACCTTTAGCAGGCCATCAAGGGTTTTTCAAAACCTACAGATAGATTAGAGAGAGGTTCTCATGGAAGGGCATCAAACAAGACGTTATGAGACACATCAGTGAGTGTGTGACTTTCCAGCAGAACAAGTCAGAGCATGCTCTTCTAGCAGGGCTACTTCAACCACTCCCCATTCCAGAGCAGGAATGGGAGAGTATATCTATGGAATTCATCACAGGTCTACCCAAGGTCTAGGGTAAGGACTGTATCTATGTAGTGCTCGATAGATTGACCAATCTTGTTCACTTCTATGCCATACCGATAGAGTACAAAATAGTTCAGGTAGTCGAGATTTTCTTCATGGAGGTCTTCATACTTCATGGGTTGCCGAAGAACGTCGTCAGTGACAGGGACAGTCGGTTCATAGGGACATTTTGGAAAGAGTTGTTTCGGTTGGTGGGGACAAAGTTGACACCTAGCACCATCTATCACCTTCAGACAGATGGGCAGACCGAGATTGTCAACAAGTGGGTTGAAGGGTATTTGAGGAACTATGTAGGAGGAATACAGAGAACGTAGGTAAAGTGGTTACATTTAGGAGAACATTGCTACAACACCACCTTCCACATGTCCATTGGTATGACACCCTTCCGAGCATTATACGGATATGATGCTCCCACTTTGGTAGACTTGGTATTCAGGGAGAGAAAAGCTCCCAAGGCCAAGGATTGGATCATAGAGTGTAAGGAGATTCTCAAGTTGTTGAAAGAGAACCTGCGGACGGCGTAAAACTAACAGAAGATAAGTGTGGATAGGCACAAGATAGATTGCATCTTTGAGGTTGGAGATTTGGTTTTCTTGAGACTCCAACCCTATAGACAATCATATCTGAAGAAGAGTGGGGCCGAGAAGCTCAGGCCCAGATTTTATGGTCCTTACAGGATCATGCGCCGAGTAGGCGAGGTTTCTTACAAGCTAGAGCTTCTAAAGGGGAGCAAGATTCATAACGTGTTCCACGTGTCTTGCCTAAAAAAGTCAATGGGACAATTAATTAGCACATCAGAGGAGCTTCCCCCGTTGGATGAGGAGGGACAGTTGGATTTAGTTCCGGAGGAGGTTTTGAAGTTCCGAGAGCGGAAACTAAGGAGCAGGGTCATCAGAGAGTGTTTGATCAGATGGAAAGGGCTTCCAGTAGAGGACGCTACTTGGGAGAGAAAGAAGGTGTTGCAGCACCCTGGACTTGTATTGCTTGAGGACAAGCAATTTCGGGAAGGGAGGACTATAATGTCCCTTTCCAAATAGGATCTCCATAGAGGAGTCTTAATGGTATAAACCTCCCTGTTATACTATAGCTAGGGCCAAAGAGGGGTAAACAGGGTTACTAGAGGTCACTCCAGTCACAAGTGTTATATTCGAAAAGTGACATTGAGCTAAAAAGGGTTAAAAGCGCTTTTAAGTCATTATGAGCTAAAAATAGAAGTCAATAGTGAATTCGGGTTTCAGCAGTGATTTAGGGTTTTGGAATTCAACGATGAATTAGGGTTTCAACATGATTTAGGTTTTTGGAAATCTATAAAGGAAGGGTCAGTGACCTAGTTCATCATTATGCAGATTATGACTTTCCATTGAGGAGAAGAGGTGCATATCAGGAGAGATAGTTCAGTGGATTCCAGGAGGAAGACACCAGTGGTTGATTTTGGTGTTGAGAGACACACCCTAGTCACCAGGAAGATCATTCAGGTCTTCCATCATTCTTCAGCAGCATTTACACAGTGTTCAGTAGTAAGGGCGCATTCATCCAGAGTGAGGGCACAACTTTTGAGAGGGTTTTTAGTCGACTTATCCCATCCAGGGAGAATTCTGAGATTTCCCTCCGACCCATTTGAGAAGAGGGAAAGGTGCATATTTTTCCTAGTTCCTCATCATATTCCGACAGAGGAATCAACTGGGACACATTTTCCAGACTTGGACATGCGACACTTTTGGCGAGCACATTTGGGGTTCTAGAGAGAGCATCAAACCAGATTTAGGGAAACCCTTCCGACCCATTTACCAATAGACCAAGGCAGTCATTTTGAGACATATCTCATCCGATTCCAATGGTGGAATCACTAGGATGCATTTTTCCAGAAGAAGAGGGGCGCATTCCCCTAGGGGTATCCATCCGGGGTCCAAATTCATCAGCAAAGGGGTCCGACAGATACCAGTACTGAGGAATAGAGCAGGGCACATCATTGGGGATAGTTTCCAGGCCATTCTAAGAAGTATAGCTCCTAGGGTGAACTTTAGACTTCCAGCAGTTACCATCAGAGTTTCCATAGTCCCAACGCATCCATTGATTCCACAATGCTCCCATATTCCAGGTATTATATTTTAGTTTCTTATTTGTATTTCGGCTAAGATCCTTTGTCTTTTGATATAGTTGAGTATTGTCAGTTTATTCAGCCGCATTCAGCCATTTTGTAATCCACAGAGATATCATAATACAAACTTTTCCTTTGTCGCATTTATTATTTGTATGATAATTTATATGTTATAAACCTACACACACATTAGCAATGTTTCCTAAACTATCCAAGTCAGGAACATTACAATATGCCTTAACTCCCTTCTCTCCTCTGCTTGGAAACCTAATCTTGACAAAATAAATGCAAGGTTTTCCCAATGGAACACCCAATGGTTTAATCCAGCAGGAAGAGTAATTTTGATCAAGTCAGTTTTGTCACCTTACCCCATCTTCCAATTACTTCTCTTCTCACCCCTAAGTACATCAAGCGGAAGATAGCCTAGAAAATAGGAGACTTTCTTTGGCAAGGGGGAAATATAACACAAAAATAATTCACTTGGTAAAATGGGAGGTGGTAAGAGCCCCTACAGAAAATGGAGGGTTGGGAATTAAAGACCCTATTTTATCTAACTTAGCTCTAAGAGAAAAGATACTATGGAGATTGTTGACCCTTGACCAATTTTTGAGGAACACTTGGTCATAATTGACTGTTTTTGGACTTCGAAAGCCTGTCAAAGATGGAGCTTTGTGCTTGTAACAACTTGAAGACAATAATAAAGAAGAAGATCTTGTGGACGTAGCCCCAAGGGAGGGGGGGGGTGAACCATGTAAATCTATGTGTTATGCTCTATTCTTTGGTTCAATGTGTTTATCTTTGCTTATGTTATGTGCTTTGATATATCCATTTATGCTCTGTGCTTCTTAGATATATAAGATTGTTAGATCTGATGTGTATGAGGATGCTTAGTGATAATCTACTAGATTTGATATGGGTTACTATACTTAAGTGCTGAAATACTGTAAATCTGAGTATTCATCGCGAAGCTCTGTGTTGTCTGCGAAGTATAATAAGGGTTAAATATTAATGAATGATCTATGCTAAGTGCCCTATAAAATATATAATCACATATCTGTGTCCCAGCTAAGGTTGCAGACACCTGAGTCTTGCAACCACCCCTGCCTCTACCTCGGGTGAGACTTCATCTGCTTCGCAGGTGTTGCCGAAAGGGCCGGTAGTTAGGGATTTGTTGGTGCGCTCTTGAGCGTTGAACCCTAGGTCTGCCCCTGTGCCAACAAATGGTTCTGTTGTAGGGACCTGAAACTATGATTGCTAGGAATTGAGGAAGAAGAAAATTTGTGCAAAAGAAACCTTTGTGCTTAGATCTATTGCCCTAGTGCACAGATTTTTACTCGACCTGTGAAGCTTTGTGCCAGGAATAAGGTCATATTTGAAGAAAGGAATATCATATTTGAAGAAAAGAAGCGAGATCTGAACACTCTGTTCTCTAAGAAAAGTAAAAGTGGAAATTTCTGAAAGAAAGAGGTCAGATCTGCAGAAAAGAGGTAAGATTTGTAAGCTCTATGCTCTAATAATGCTAAGAATAGTTAAAAGTTCTTAGATATGGAATCTTTGTGCTCTATAGAAGTAAGATAAGTGAAATTGTTTGTTTCTAGAGAATGGATCTAGGTATGTTTGATAGATTTTGTCCTATCTTAAAATCTAGGGCATTAATAGATGAAAGAAAGTTTGATATGAATAGATCCGATAAGTATGTTATACCTATGCATAGAAAGAATGTTTGGACTAACAAATGGATGTAGGATCCTAGAAAGAATTTTTTGCAGGCTAGCTACCATGATCCTGGTGTGTAGTACAAAAGAAGTTGGGGATCATTTAAGAGAAAGAGAGGACTGGCCCTATGTTACAGTTGCACAAAACTAGACCATCTAGCTAAGGAATGCCCTAGTGGAAAACCCAGTTGTCTCTGTTGCAAAGCTTTGTACCATGAAGTATTGGATTTCCCTAGAATGATTACTAAGATTGAAAGAATGAATCTGCATGAATAAAACCCTAATACAACCCAAGAAATAGAGCCCCAGAAAGAATCAGAAAAAGTATTAATACAGATGAAAGAAACTCTGAATGGGCATAAAGATGTCAGTTTATCAGAAATTTTCAAAGAAAAAGAGCAAATCGAAGTAAGAATAGGAGACTTCGACATAGAATGTGTTCTGGATGAGGAAACACGGGTGAATATTATGACAGAAAGAACTTGGGAAACCTTGGGAAGGCCTGTTATGATTCCTTCATTAGGAGGAATAAGCTTGTTTAAAGGAAAATTGGTAACCCTATGTGGAAGGATTACCCAGATACCTCTGAGCATCAATGGAACATCAGTAGATGAAGAATTTGAAGTGATCAAGTTTATTGAGAAGAACACCCCATTTCCATCTTTGTTAGGAAAAACCTAGATTAAGAAAGACCAGATCTGAAGAAATGAAGAAAATGAAACCCTAGAAAAGAAGAAGCAAGACCTGATAGATTTTATGACTAGAAAGATCACCTACTTGATGGAAGAATAGGGTAACAGATTGAAGCTATTTGACACCAGGGACTTGGATGTTGAAGTTGTAAGAACACTAGAAGAACCAAAGAGAACTGAAATGAAAGTTCCAAATGATGAAGAAGTATTTCCCTGGAACCCGAAGAACGAATATCAACAGCGCGAAGTGACTATGTTTGAAGAGGATAAGAATCATAATGGGAAAAGGATCACCGAGACGAAGCTCACTGGGAAAAATAATAGAAATCTAAGTAAGCATAAATCCAAGATTGAAATACTATAGAAGGTTCCCGAGGGAGCCCCACCAAAGGAAAAATTGCAGAATTTGAGCTTCGCCGAGATAGCAAAACAACGACATAGGGCACTTCGTTGTGGCGATGAAATATAGCCATTGGAAACCAATATAACCATTCTACTGCTACTCCGAACGGGTTGGAAAATCATTGATGGCTCACTACCAGATCGTTAGACTATGCCATAATGGACAGAAGAAGAGTTAATGAAGCTTTATACCCGTTGCAAGAAAACCGTTACTAAAATTCCTATATATCTCATTGCACCATGACCGAAGAAAACTTTTTCGAATTGAGAATTTTGACCTCACAGCCTTGATTAATATTGTCCAGTGATCCTTACGACCTTACCTTCTACCCTATTACAATACCTACACTACTTTGAGAACCCAATATATTGACCCTGAGCGTATATGTCCGACAAATTTAGCACAGCTGAAGAATTTGTAAGAGAGGTACTTGCTAGCCTCAGAGCCGAGAGAGTCATGTCAGAGAGAGGATTTTCTACAGTTTTATAGGAATCATCGACGAGAGGAGTGCAGGCCTCTCCATCGACTGCTCGAGCAGGAACATCCCGAGCTGGCACAAGAAGAAGATCCAAACATAAAGACAATCTAGCCAATGCAAATTTGGTTCCATCCATCCTACTAGCTTACATACCACCTCCGAGCAGTGTGATCAATAGAGACAGTGTGCCTAGAGACTTGGAGCACACTCTAGTCACCGCATACCTACCAAAAGAGGTATGCGCAGTTTGCGTAGATCAAAACAAGGTTGCAACATTGAAGTTTAGTGACTTCAACCTGGGTGACCGAAAGGTTTATGGCATGCTCGCTCCTTATAAATATATGACGAAGACAAAGGGAAAGAATTTTAAGATCATCCCTCAGCAATGGACGATGAACCTCACGCAGTCCACTCTTTTCAATGTCATGAAGATACCGCACTTCGGAAGACACCAGGAGGTGAATGCTTTTGTGAAGTTGTTGCTGGAAAGTTACCATGGAGGATACTTATGGTTGAGCCATCGTATAACAGTTGAACCAGTGTTGATCAACCGGATCGCCAAGCTTAGCATGCAGGGCCCTGATCACCATGACTAATATCCTGGAAAGACCGCGGATTGTGCTCTTGCTCAGAATATCAAAGAATCCTATGGCGATGTTGAGAAAGGCACATGAGACTACAAGGTAGCTTCTATTGAAAGTGGTGCAAGAATTGACCCACACAAGTATCCAACTTTGTAGTCGAACTTGCAGGGAAGTGCGCAGAGGGACTACAGATGAACTGGGCGAAGTACCTGGTGAATCAACTAGAGATTGATTGTAGAGAAGCCCGGGATTAGGGGCATGAATTCCATTTTATTTGTATTTTAATACTTATAGATTTCATTGCATGGGAGCTACTGAAAGGTGAAACCTTCTTGGACATCGACCCCTTCGAACCATTGGTCGTGAAGTTCAGTACACTGTGGTACTCGAACGATATGAACAAGCAGTGGTAGTAAAATTTTGTTTTCCATACCTACTACACCCAGTTGAAGCTCTCCATCCAGTCTGAGCTGCGCATGACCCTGAATACTCTACATAGGTTTCGACCCTTGATGAATTTCAGTGCGGACCGCCATTTCATATATGTCACAGCACGCATTGATGAGCACAAGGAACAACTTCAATCTTATTATAAGCTGACAGAAGAGGACCTAGAGGATATCGCCAAGGAATGGTCGGCGGACCTCCTTATCTCATACCCCGCAGAAATGTTCGACATCAACAGCCCAAAAGCTGCACAAAATACACCTGGGCCCAGTAAAACAAAGAAAACAAAGTAGATAAAGAAGGATGAGGAAATCCAGGATGTAGACAACAAATCTGTAAGAACCACATCCATTACACCAGAACAAGGAGGTAATGGTGAATACTTAGAGGAAGTCAAATAGATGCCAGGAGATGAAGTAGAGATCATAGAGAAAAGGAAGGGTTCACCTCCAGAACCTTCCTCCCAAAACAAATCAAAAGCACCCGTGACTAAGATGAAGATCACGCTCACTCCAGATGATTTCTGTTTTCTCATCGCAACTATGAACGAAGCCATAGAAGAGATAATAGAAAAGTAGGAAGCTAAGAAAGAGACAATGTATAACATAATAAAGATTGAGCTCCAAGGAGTACAACAAGCTCTTCAGTCTAGTCGCGCAGTCTCCTCTGCGGCCCTGCCAGAAGGAACCAAAAAAGAGGGAGATGAACCAATTCAACTCCACAAGATTGCTGACACAGTTGAAGTACGCCTTCATAAGGCACAGGAAGAAACAACGGAGGCCACCCAGGACTTAAAGAAAGCACAGGAGGAAATCGTCGAGTAACGTCGAGCTGTGCAACAAGAGAAGGATGCTATCCAAGATAAATTTGAAGAAGATAGAGTGAAGATCCAAAAAGAGAAAGAACAACTGCTCGCGAAGCATATTGGGATTGAAGAAGTAGTCAACATAGCATTTCTCTTTGTGATCATCTTAGAACAGAAGGCAGAAGAACCCATAGAATTCCAAGTGATGAAGCTTGCTAAAGTTATTCAACAACTTCAACAAAGAGTTGTGGACTTAGATCTTCAGACCATACCACAGACCCCATAAGAAATGCACGACCAATGAAAAATAACTTCCCAAAGCACCGTAGAAAGGATTAAAGAACTCACTGAGGAATGAAAACAATTAAGTAGTATAAGTGCGCAGATCTACGAGAACCTAACCGAGAACCCAGAATTGCATAAATTGGAGTCGCAACTCCAAGAGGCGAAATACAACACTGAAAAGCTACAGGTGCAGTTGAAGGCCCTATCACCTGTAGAGAGAATGAAGAGGTTTCTAGAGCAATTCACAACCCAACAACAGATTCACACACTTCACAGTAAAGTAATGGAAGTCTCACAACGAATTCAACCAGTGCAAGAAAAGGCATGCCAACTGTTCATTGAAGTTGATAGCTAAGGAGTAGAACTTGAATAGGTTGTGAATACAGTAGAAAAATGCCTAGAAGGGTCGGTGAATGAGGAACTCATCCAAGAGTTTGTTGAGTAGGAGGTAGTAGCAATGCGGCGGGTCGAAGCAGCTCGAGCCAAGATCGAGGAATTCGAAGTAGAATTAGTCAAACCTGAGTGACTCGGGATGAGTCACAGGTGAGTTTTGGGGGCCTGTTGGCCCTTGACCAAGTTTTGAGGAACACTTGGACATAATTGACCATTTTTGGACTTCGACGGCCTGTCAAAGGTGGAGCGTCGGGCAAAGAAGAGATCACAAGATCTCGGTCCACTTTTGGGCCCCTTTTAGGGTTTTGGGTTAATGTAATGGGAAAGAGATGCCAGCCCATGGGTTTACCCATGCTTAGGCCCACTTTTGTAATGTATAAATAGAAGGATAGGCAATGTAAGAAGTAGTATATGTGACTGCTTAGTGAAATTGGTAGTGCATTTATGCGATATCGAATAAGTTCTCTATGCAAACTGTGTAAGGCTTGCAAGGCTAAGTGCAAGTTACTAAGTGGTTGATATAGAAAGCTAAGTGTTATAATGCAAGGAAGAAGGATCTAGTGAGCTGGGAAGATCTTCTGTTGTATGCGAAGAAGGGTTTTGGAGGCTTTGTGCTTGTAACAGCTTGAAGACGATAATAAATAAGAAGATCTTGTGGATGTAGCCCCAGGGGGGGTGAACCACATAAATCTGTGCGTTATGCTCTATGCTTTGGTTCAATGTGTTTATATTTTCTTATGCTATGTTCTTTTATATATCCACTTATGCTCTGTGCTTCTTATATATATATATGATTGTTAGATATTATGTGTATGAGGATGCTTAGTGCTGATCTACTGGATTTGATCTGGGTTCTTATGGTTAAGTGTTGAAATACTGTAAATATGAGTATTCACCGTGAAGCTCTATGTTGTCTGCAAAGTATAATAAGGGTTAAATATCAATGAATGATCTATGCTAAGTTCCCTGTAAAATATATAATCATAGATCTGTGTCCCGGCTAAGGTTGCAGACACCTGAGTCTTGCAACCACCCCTGCCTCTACCTCGGGTGAGACTTCATCTTCTTCGCAAGTGTTTCTGAAAGGGCCGGTATTTAGGGCTTTGTTGGTGCGCTATTGAGCATTGAAACCTGGGTCTACCCCTGTGCCAACAGATATTAATCTCAGGGAAAAGGGACTGGTGGAAAATAATCCTTCTAAACAAGTATCTCAACTGATACAGACTAAGATGATTAGACTGAGAATCACTTCCCCTCTAGGGTTCCCCCATCTAGAAACTTATAAGAGAAGCACTTCCCCTACTGAGGAAAAATCTTACATGGGTTCTTGTAAATGGAAAAATAATCAATTTTCAAACAGATGGAATCATGGGTAAAGAACCATTGGGGGGATATCCTTCCCTTTCCCCCCTTCTCTCATGGATCAAAGACCAAAGACAAACTAGGTTATTATATATATCAGATTGAAATCAAAGTATAGGAGAATCGTTAAACTAGAACCTAGGGCCACTTCTCCCCCAAATCCAAGAATCTATAAATCAGATGCTTAAAAACCTACAAGGATGTGCACCTGTAAAAAATATAGATCCTGACACTAGAGGATGGGGAGAAAAAAAATACTCAGTAAAACATGGCTATGAAGAATTATTTTCTCACTTTCATATTCCCCCAAGAAAAAAAAATGTGGACCCATATTTGGGGAAGCTTAGGTCTCCCAAAAGTGGACTTCTTCAGATGGACCCTTGCACATGGAAATATTCTTACAGAAGACAATTTATCCCATCATGGGTTCCAAGGCCCCTTCAGGTGTGTTCTATGTAAAACTAATTCTAAAACTATTAATCATATATTCTTGTAATTCCCATTCACAAAGGAGGTATGGATTCTTGTCCTAAAATATCTCTATCCTCACACAAGATGGCCCAGTAAAGTGAAACATCTTTTTGATATATGGACCTTCTCTTACTCCAAATCCCTGAAATTCAAAGTGAAATTGAAGAAAATATGGAGCACTCTCCCAAAGTTTGTGTCGGCATGTTTGGTTGGCCAGGAATCGGGAAATATTTGAAGATAAAATATCCACCCCAGAGACATAGCCTTAAACTCATAGAGAATGTTATCAGAAGTTCATGAGATTAGAAAAAACAAGCCTCTTAGGGACACAAATTTGGATAAGTTGGAAAAAGACAGGTACACACAGATGATAAGACACATTACACATCTACAAAACTCCATTTCCCTTAGACAAAAGTCACATCCAGACTGGAAATTAACACTCTCAGGCTCAGAATTCAATCAATGGAGTGCCCAGTTACCACAAAGCTTGCTGAGTTTTGATGGTGCATCAAAGGGAAACCCCAAGGAGGCTGGTGTGGAAGGGGTTCTACATGGCCCTGGAGGAAGTGTTCAGATTACATATGCATGGGGTTTGGATAAGTTAACTAGCAACCAGATTGAGTCCCGTTCCCTTTATATGGGCCTCCAATTGAAAATTAAGAACAACATTAGACACCTCATGGTATTATTCGACTTGTTAATCACTATTCAGACCATCAGAAGGAGGAAAATCCTGAAGTAGAGGAAGCTCTTCTCACTATAACAAATAATTTTTGGGGAAATAAAGAAATTTGAAAAAATGGAATTCATGCACATAGAACAGGAAAATAATAAAGAGGTCAAC
>SNQJ01S0129540.1:0-26002 GCA_010110895.2 Picea sitchensis
CCTACTCACAGGGTCTATTCTATCTTACGATGCCTTAGAAGATGTCTTTCTTAGACAATGGGGTGAAAGAAAAGACCACTTATATTATCTAACCGAGTTCGGATCTTTAAAAAAATGAAATTCAGAAACAGTGATGGGATTTATCCAAAGATTTAATAAACTGTATAATAAGATCCCAGCCGAAGTCAAACCCTCCCAACCTACAGCCAAAGTAACCTTCGCAGGATCTTTCGAACCCGACTTCGCTCTTCTCTTAAGAGAAAGGTGGGGGGCTACCTTAACTTGAATGCAGGATGATGTTGTAGAAATTGAATCTAACATGATGGCCTCTTGTAAGTTGAAAGCTAAGATAGAAATGGGGAACAGAGAAACCAGACGTTTTAGGGAACAAGCGGGACCCTTAGGATCTAATAGATCTACAGACGACAAAATGGATGATATGGCTAGGGTAATTAAAGAATTGTCGAATAAGATTTCCAGAATGGAGCTAGACCAATCCAAGAGTGATCCTTTAGTTAAAAGAGAATTCATAAGAAACCCCAACCCTCAAAATCAACAAAGGAAGGTTAAAAATGAAGATCAGAAAATCCAAACTCCTTTAAAAAATGAAAATGTTATAGGAGGAAATGACCTGGAAGATTTCGAGGGACTTGAGGAAGATGTGACAAATTTGGGTGATGACTGAACTCAACCTTATATAACTAAAGAAGAGTATGAGAAGTCTTTAAGAACACAACTACTCTCAGATGCATATGATGACATAGAAAACACAGATGTCTCCGACCATCAAGAAGTAATTGATTCAATAATGGCTGAAGCCCAACCTAGGTATAACCTGAGGTCTAAAAACAAGTCCACGTTGATTTCTCAACCAAGGAAAATCCTCCCTAGAGGTGAATTATATGTACCCACCCCAAAGGAGACCGAAACATCTAAAGGTACTGACTTATTGGATCCAAAGACGAAGGAGGTTGAGACCCAAACAAAGGAGATCAAGATAGCCGAAACACCCTCACTGGTAAGTAATCTCATGAGTAATAAATCAGCTCAAACAAATAAGTTAGAGAAGAAAGACCTCGAGGTTCTAACCAGAGAAATGGACAAAGGTGGCGGTGGTTTTAGTGTCTAAAATGAAATAAATAGGATCAAAATATTGATTCCTCTAGTTGAATTAGCAAAAAACCATGCATATCGAAAATAGATAACCAAGGTGATAGGTTGTTCGGATCAAGAAAGTCAATCAGATGAAATAAATTTGGAAGATGGCAAGCCAAATATCACTTTTGGTCCACATTTCGAGGGCACCAGAGACATTGTTGCCCCTTTCTACATCACCCTAAATGTGCATGATCAACTGCTACATAACTGCATGCTAGATTCTGGAGCTTCACATAATGTGATGCCCAAAGCTATTATGGATAGACTAGGCCTCAAGATCACCTAACCTTATGGAGATCTCTACTCTTTCGATTCAAGAAGAGTCAAGTGCTTAGGTATGATAAAATATTTAGTAGTCACCCTTGCACAAGTCCCAGTCAAAAGTGTTCTGATGGATGTAGTTATTGTTGATATCCCCCCAAAATATGGATTACTGTTATCAAGGTCATGGGGAGCCAAACTCGAGGTATCCCTTCAATTGGACATGACTTATGCCACAATTCCTGTATTTGGTGGGCAACTTACTAGGTTATACAGGGAAATGAGGTTAGCTTATACTGTGAGTGATCCTCAGAATCCTAACAATTTTCCTATTTACATTGATGATAAAGATCTAGGAAATTGTATTTTGTCTTTTGATGATGGTATAGATAGTTACACAGAAGAAAACTGCATAGACAAGAAATATTCAAAAAATAGGCATCGTACAAGGACCTGGAAAATGTTTTTTGATGGTGCTCTGTCATGTGAAGGGGTCGGTGCAGGAGTACTTTTTGTGGCACCTGAAAATAGGTGTGTCGTTCCTTTCTCTTACAGGCTTCAATGGGATATAGACTACACTAACAATGTATGTGAATATGAAGCTTTAGTTTTAGGATTGGATGCTGCCAAGAAACTCAACATAAAGAAGCTGGAAGTATATGGAGACGTTGAGTTGATAGTCAAACAGATAAATCGACAATACTAGGCCAAACACCCGAGATTGAGAGTGTATAGAAATTGTGCTTGGGATCTAATGGAAAATTTATTCTCATCTGTAAATATTCTCGTCTAAAATATTTTCTCATTTTCTCATTTGCTTCTGAGCACACTATTTCCGCAGTGCTCCTCCAGAAAAATGAGGAGGGTTTCGAACAACCGATAGTCTTTTTCAACAAAAGTATCGTAGACACGGAACTAAAATATGATATAATGGAAAAACAAGCATATGCTATGGTAAAGGCATTAAAGGATTTTAGGACTTATGTATTGCATTCCAAGATAATCGCATATGTATCTACTAGCTCTGTAAAATACATTCTAGTGCAGCCTGACAGTGATGGCAGAAGGGGACGGTGGCTCACAAAAATTCAAGAATTTGATCTGGAAAGAAAGCCGACGAAGCTGATAAAGGGTCAAGGTTTGGCTAAACTCTTAGCTGAATCCAATTACAGAGCCCTCGGCATAAATAGCATACAGGGATGTGGAGAAGAGGGAGATATGAACGAGCTCTATGAGAAAACAAGTGAAGTCAGGATCAAAGAGAAGTTTACATCCTTTGACTGGTACAAAAACACGGTATCCTACCTACTGACTTTGAACTACCCAAGTGATTTATCTCCATCCAAAGCCAGAACGCTAAAACTACATGCGGTCAAATACTATATATCTTAGGGTAAATTGTTTTGGAAGGACCCACTTAGCTTCCTATTGGTCTGTTTGGTTGAATCTGAAATAGAGAAGGTCATAAGCAAATTCCATGAAGGAGTGTGTGGGGGACATCACACTTGGAGAGTGACAGCTTATAAAATCCTGAGGGCGGGGTATTATTGGCCTAAACTTTTCTCGGATGTAAACACCAAAATCAGAGCTTGCGACCCTTGCCAACTATTCGCAGGCAAGCATAAACTCCCAGCATTACCTTTAGTTTCAGTCAAAACAGAGGCTCCTTTTCAGCAGTGGGTGTTGCACCTCTTTCGTCACCTTGGTGAGCAAATAAGAGGTGCTTGCAAGCTTAGTTGGGTCTAATGAGCAGGACAGCTGTAGAGAAAAGAGTTAGAGAAATAAAAACAAAACTATAATTAAAGATTAAACTAATATATGCAATAAAAACTAAAATCATAGGCATAGGGACATAGAGATAACAAGAACAAAAATACCCATGTCACCAATGTTTGAGTCTGATCTATTGATGAAAACAAAGCACCAAGAAGAAAGGGGACTATGAGTCCCTTCTTCCTCCAAGGGAAGGCTCTTGGACCCTCACTAGTTGGCTCTTCTTACAACAAAGAAAATGGAAAATGGTGGTGAAAGAACTCTTTACAAATCCACTCAATGGTGAGATGGATTGCCCAATGTAATGGTTCCAATGTGCTCTTGTCAAGGATGGAGTCCTTAAAACAATATAGGCAACATAACATTACTTTGAATTCCTTGAGAAAATGAGGTGCATTCATGGCTTTTTATAGCATTGCATTGGGTTATTGTGTAACTGCTTTGTAGTGTGAATTCTTACAACAAAGAAAATGGAAATGGTGGTGAAAGAATTTCTTTACAAATCCACTCAATGGTGAGATGATTGCCCAATGTAATGGTGGACAATGTGCTCTTTGGTCATGATGGAGTCCTTAAAACAATATATAGGCAAATATAACATTACTTTGAATTCCTGAAAATGAGGTGCATTCATGGCTTTTATAGCATTGCATTGGGTTATTGTGTAACCGCTTTGTAGTGTGAAAAGAGGCCATTTAGGGCATTATTAGGTCTTTGACCAGCCTATGATGCGGATTCAGCTCAGATTTGTGAGTCAAATCGGCTTGGGAGCTAAACCATAAGTGGTTAGAGGCCGAATTCACTTTCATAAATGCCGCTTAGCAGGTGCGCAGGATTTTGTACCAACAAATAAGATCATGTGCATATGCTGATTTATGTTCTCGCTTCCACGATTTGCACGCTTCAATGTCCGGCAGAAAGCCTTCAATTTTTCACTACTTGTATATTTTTTTGACTTTTGAATGCTATGATATTAATTCAGGTCCATGAATGACTTCTGGCCATCACTAGTTGACGATGTTGAGTTCTTGTAACCATGCGCGGATGAAATTTCAGTGATAAATGTGATGCCCCCTGATGATGAGGTTAGGAGCATACATTATAAATGGAATCCATCAATGTTTCTTCTACTAAGAATGTTATTGTAAGATAGAGCAATAGTGGATAGTTCGGAGCTATCCGTTGGAGAAAAAAAGGAACTCCAGAGGGACCCAATCTTCCATGAGGTGTATAAACAGAAAATTGTGTACAAACGAAGTGGCATGCCCCATGCCCATGTCATGTAACTCAAAAAAAAAAGATGATCAAGTGTTGGTGTGTAGACAGTTCCGCAATACCGGTGGGGTGGTTGAGATAAAGGAAGAAGACAATTTCGCAAAGGAACATACTCGAATAGTAGGCAGTGATCGCGGAAATAAGTATCACCGATTATGTGAGCATTGATAGCCTTGCCAAGTTCGGAGGTCTTCGAAAAATAAAAGAAATAACTGCAATAGTCGCAGCAAGACCCACCTGTAATATGAGAAAGCAGTTATACTTAATGTTATGGGGGTCAATGACAGCTAGGAGCAATGGAAGCCACCCCTGTCAACCGGTGATCTCTCATTGAATAGATAATGAGAATCAAGATACCGTCACCCTTCTCGAAAATTGTGATGATGTTGACAAAAGGAACGTGACTCCCATAAGCAAAGGGCTTCATGAAATATACCGAGGTAAGGGAGTGGCAGAGGCATTACGGATGAAGTCGAAGTGGAGTGACTCAAGACCGCCTTTATTGGAGTGCGGGCAAGGAGATAAAAAGTGGCTGTAACCGCGTAACGAGGTCGAGTGTCAGGGGGATGATAAGACCGGTGATAAGTTGTGCCATAGGCGTGACAAGGTGAACAAATTCGTGAGGGTAGAGGCGACTCATGGGGCTCAAGATATGGACGATTGTGGAAAGGGTAAATAATCAGTAACGCTCCAAACCAAGGGTGACATCGCCGCGCTTTGGCCAAAAGGAGGAAGCAGGTCGCCAAAGGTGATGACAAAAAGATGATGCAATGACCGAAATAAAGGTGTTTGTACAATAAATAATGGAATAATTGGGAGAAATGTACAAATACGTAAACGGAAAGCCCCAGCAGATATAAAAGCTCCATGTAGGGAATAATTTGCTTGGAAAATTGATGAAAGGTGGGGGCCCCATTGGTGAGTTTTTGTATGAGGTAGGTGAAATGACGGTAGGTTCACAGATGGGCAAAATTATGGTGGATGAAATGGATGGTTCATGATACCGCTGGAGGCTGGTAAAAAATAGAACGAAGAAAAAATCCGAGTCCTGCGGAAAGCGAGCAAAATGAGGAGAAGGAGGAAGTGGTTGATTCATGATGATTTTGAAAGACTATCGGGACTCCCCATCCCTAAAGGGTAATGAATAGCATGAGTGTCAAAAAGTGTCACAAGGTGCTTATGAATGGGACAACTCATGTGGGCAAGAATGCTACCAGGTAACAGTAACGAAGATGCAAAATGGAGGTGTGGGTACCGGCAGAGCCAGGAATGGGGATCCCAGAGGCAAACATCAGAGGGTATGACTGGAAACGAAAGTGCGATATAGTGGGAAAGACTACATGCCAAGGCCGCAGTATATACCTGCTGGCCAGCTCGATGGATGATGAGCAAGTACCGCATCATTACGAAAACCAAATACCCAAAGTGAACAATATCTGAAGAGAATCAAATATATGAGCATGTATTTGATAAGTGTGACTATGCGCATACATACCTGCCCATGGTATGAAAAAAAGGCACCTCGGGGGTTTAGGATGAAAAGTGGCTCAGGGAATGTCTTGGTGTAGAGGATGGGGTGTTGATCCTATGGTTGAAGACGGATTGAAAATGGACACCGTGGGCTCCTCGAATGGTGAGGGAAGTTTGGCAAAAGGCCTATATATAGTTGTAGGGCCCACATTGCCAAATCATTTGTACCTGCCGCAATAGTGACTGGACGAAGCAGCCGAGGAGATTGGGAGATTCGGGGAGCACAAGGCATCCGATTGAGATCTCAAGGGTATCAAAGTTAGTGGTCCGATCATCCCGCATAGAAAGAGAGGTTTTCATTTTTTGGGCAAAGGGCTATAATAAATACGAGATATTTAGGACAGGGCCCCACATGCACCCGCGATCCGGTGATAGGCACGCATATGTGCATGCTAGTACACCGTGATATACGCACATGGGGGCACGGTAGAGATTTTGGCATGCTCGGAGTGGCTGCCTATGAGTTGAACAGCACTGCACGCCCGGGTTGAACAGCGCGGCACCTAGGCTGCGCTTTGTGGTGAACATGCCGCGATAGGGCACGATGTGTAGTGAACAAGTGCATTGATGCGCACTGCAGTAGTGAACAAAAGCGCATCTAAGCGCGACTGCAGTGAAAGGCTGCCACATGCGTGCATGCCCGCGGCAACAAACCGCCGCTAGAGCGTTGTTGAAGTGTATAAAATGAGTCTTTTGATGTTGTGGATGGTTGCTAGAGCTGATAGAATCAGGTTGGTATGGTAGGTGGATGGTGGTGACGATGCCAGTGGGGTGGTGAGAGTGAGACTAGGCTTAGTTGTGAGACGCCATGGCCATTGAGGAGCTCGATGCTGTAGCGTAATTTGGCAACCGTGGGTTGCCACTTTTGAGTGCCCGCTGGATGGGCACGAGGTCTCTACGCCCGGATCTAGATGTGGAGTCGGGACGAGGTCGATATCATAAGCCAGACGAGGTCACCGGGTCATGAAATGATCGGAAGTTGTTGACATGACATCAAAAGGCCTTTGATCATTTTGGGCTGCCTCGGCGAAATCAGAAGAAAGAGATCGACGATCTTCATCCGTAGACCTGTTCTCATTAGCCGCTCCATTGAGCAAAGGTCGTAATCAATTTCAACTGCGGCGGCGTATGGGAATTTCGCGACTGATGGGAAAGAGTTGTCAATCTCATGGACCAAATGGAATGGTGAAACCAAGAGCGGTTCACAACCGCTCGATGCTTCCATAGCTAGAAAATAACATATGATGCCAATTGGTTTTATACGGTTAACCATGCGTCAGAATACGGTTTTGAGGATCTGTTAACTTCAACCTATCCGGTTGATCGAGGGTATGGTGAGGCAACCTACGGAGAGAAGCCTAACCGATATGAGAGTCTCGACTTTAAAATCTTCATTCGGCGTAAGCCTCTATGGTCAAAAACGAAGCGGAGAGGTACCCAAAGCAAGATATGACGTAATAAAGAAAGCTTCTGGCGTCACGGTATATTGAAAGTAAGAAGGCTGCCCATTTGGTGAAGTAATCACGACGACAATATATTTGTAATACTTTTGAGGGGATTACAAGTCATGAAGTCGATGCCCCATTTTACAAATGGGTCGAAAGTAATGACAGGGTGAAGAAGAGCATGAGTCGCAGTGTTGTTTACGAGTTGATTATTGTTCTACATCGCTTCACCGCTACGAATGCAATCATGAAAACAAGGTAGGCCAAAAGTAAAATGCTCAGATAATCTTTTGAGCAACAGATATACCGAACAGGTCTCTACATGTCATATTGTGGCGCCGCTTAAGACGCCGGCCCCTGATAATAGTCGTAACGACGAAGAATGCGAGGCTGACCGTCGGGTATAGATGTCTGGCGAGAAGTAGTGGGGCCCCATGGCGAAGATACCACGCATCATCTCGCGAAAGGTGGTTACCGAAATTTTGAGTTCGTAGGGAGATCTTAGTCTTATCGTACCATGGATCATCCGAAGTGATGTAAAGAGATGTTCATCAGGAAAGTTAGTGTTTATTCGGCATTGGTGGTGTCAGATGGGAGGGTTGTGACAAGTTTGGAGAGAACGAGGGCCTTTTTACTCAGGTGTTGAGGTTCAAGGTCAGATTCTAAAGGATAACCATCCATCGAGCAAATTTGTTGTTAACTTACCAACGACTGAGCAGGTACTGCATAGGATTGGAATATGCGACGACCTTTCAGAAGTGCTAAGAAGAATGTAATACGCCAGCTTCGATCAAGAAGGACAACCGCAAGAGCAAGCTTCTTGGTGTTTATACTCATGGGTGGCCCCGAGTTTTACTAACGTAATAAATGACGGGTTCACGATTGTCATCGCCGACTAGGACGCCAGTTATTGATGTTCGACACACGTGAGGATATATTGTGATTATAGTTCGCACTAATTAAAGTTGGGTTAACGCTTTGAAAGCGCCGCTTTTAAGATCGCCAAACGATCTAAGGCGATCGCCCCAAAGGAAAAGGGATGTCGCGGACGTGAAGGCGGAGGAACCATGTGCCAGTGATGGCGTGACCGGACAAAGCCGCCTAAGAGTTAGTCATCGACTCGGGTTGTCGAATTTCGGGAGGTGGAATTTGGTGGATAGTTTGACTTTGAGGGGGTCTACCAGAATAACGCTGGTGGAAACAATAAAACCAGAGGTAATTATATGGCATGCACACACTTGAGAGGATTCGTTAAAATCGATGACACCTTGAAAGATGGATTCAGAAATCATCAAGATGTCAAGCAAGCTTTTGGATCAGCCCAGAGGTCGGTCCATAGGGCGAGGATACGACTGTGAAAGATGTGAAGCGTCAACGCCTGAAGTTAGTTGCACCTGGCATTTTTAAGCCGCGCTACGACACTGATGATGAAAAGTACCGGGTAATGAAATGTAGTTCTATAATCGACGCATCAATACCTGAATTCTGGTTATACGCAGGAATCATCCATAAAGGAGGAGAGCCCGCGGTCGCGCAGCTTCATCGATGATTTGATCGATTAAAGACATTGGAAAGTTGTCTTTGGGACAAGCATGGTTGATATTGTGAAAGTTTGTGCAGACGTGAATAGTTCCTTATTTTTTGTTAATAGGGACGGTTTTGGAGACCCATGACGTATATGTGATTGGGTAAATAAATCTGGCCTTACGTAATTTGTCAATTTTGGCTTTGATACCCGCAACTTTGGATGGGTAGTGGTTTGGTTTTGGCTAACCGGTGATGCCGCTGCACCAGTGTGGATGTGATGTTCACAATAGAGGTGGATCGAAGTCCAGCATTTTCGTATGACCAGCAAATATCCTTTTATTCTTGGAAGAGGGCTTTGTAAGTGGTGATTTACTGGGGAGTGCAAGCAGCTCTAATGATCATTTCTTCGACGATGCCATTTTAATGGAAATGTCGATTTTGATGGTGGGGGAAATGTTGGCCATTACCTTCAAACGCATCGAGCAGAATGGGATTGTTTGTCCTCAATCGATAGGCCCCGATGGGATAAAATCTTTGGTTTCATCCGCGTAAAATGGGTTTTGCTAGGAGGCATGGGGGATTCCTTTGGAGAGAAGAGTGCGCGGTGATGTATCGCATCCCAGGGAGAGTCCGGGAATTGTAACTCTTCCAATATTTCATTGGGACCAAATGTCGGAATAAGGGCGGGTCGGAGGAGTGATCTCGGCGGCGGTGGGTTGCCCCCATGAAGCAGCTGGTGGGGAATACCGCTATGAGATGGGGAGGTTCACTCATTACAAACCATACGTGGAAGTAATCGAGGGGTACCCGCTGGTGGTTAAAGTGGAGAGTTCATAGGAAATGAGCAGAATTGGGGAGGTTTGGGGGTAAATCCCCATATACCGCCAATACCCAAGAACCATGATAAAGTTGGAGTGCCCCAGTTCTGGAGAAAGCACATGAAGATCCCCAGGGTGATCGGCATCCACACGCCTCCGGCTGGGTCAAGAAGCGGCCACTGACGTTGCAGCTGAAAAGATCATATAGACGATGGCGGTAAAATTGTTTACGAACGCAGAGAGAAAGGAAGCGTCTCATTCACGACCGGTGACGAATCTTAAGCATGCGATATTTGTTGAGGCATATAATGAGGTGGTTGTGGGTTGTTCGGAAGTTCTGGCGATCAGGGCTACGTTCACCCAAAGTGCCGGGTAGGCCGGAAACGATGGGTAATACCAGCATTCGGTAAATGTGATAGCATCGCCGTGATGGTCCCCAAACCTTACCACCTGAAGGCGGGCAGGATGAAGGTGAGGGTAAAGGTTGTGGGAGTTTGACGAGGGGATCAAATCTGTGAATTCCGTAGTGGATGGACAGCTTGTTTTGTCGGCGGCCCTTTCATTGAGGAAAAGGTGGATGCGGGAGCGAAGCGGTGGTGGAATCCTTCGCCCCCGCCTGCAATAATGGGGGATTATGATGGGAGGGTGGGGTGGGCGGACAACCGCCAAGGGATTCCATCAGTAAAGGGATAATGAGGGACCATTCCGTGTGGGTAAATACCAGCACTGGATTATACCACCCCAGGATTAGGTGAGTGCGGAAATGCCATGGCTACTCCTTAAAGCTTCTTGCACCAAAGTGGAGGGGTAAAGAAGGGAATCGAAAGGGTTGTGTGAACCGTAAACCAATTATGTCCTTTGGGGAGAGCCGAATCAGTGAATCGATAACAACAGTGTCCATCGGGGTTTTGATGAGGGGTTTCGTGATGATTGGGACGCCAGATGACGCTCCTCAGAGAAGCAGGTCTTTGTGTGAGCTCCGTTAGATGATATGATGCATACTGGATTAGTAGGATGAAGGAGGGTGGTGCTCCGTGGCATGTCCCTAACAAGGATGGATATTTAAAAATCCCGGGACCCATCTCTAATTGATGGATATGCATCTTGGTTTGTGTGGATGAGGAAGAATATTATCTAGGCTATACATGGGTTAGCTCATAATAATGTGAGACTGGTCGCATGGTCGATCTTTCCATTGTGGGGAACATCATCGTTCCAAAGATGGAAGATGCCACCGCCTCTTCGAGACATGTGAAGCAAATACTTAATCGAACAAGATATTATAATCGAATGGGGCATCGAAGCAACTGAGCATCGATGAGACAGTTCTATTCCCTGTGTCTAACCGGGGACATTTTGAAGATCCCTTCAGGAGACGATGTTCGTCCATTATGGCTATAATGTGACAGCAGAGGGAATGAGTTCCGTGGAACCAAGTTTCTACCATACCTTTTTGGACATGATGCACGATGCATCCCTTCATTGATGATACACCATGAATCAGGATGTTCTGATATTGGTATTTTGCGCCACCACAGCGGAAGACGGTGGTTCTCCGCTATCTAGGTCAAAGGTGGTGAGTCTAGTATCGGCAGGGTCGACCGCCCCCAAGGTGGAAAGTAGTGATTCGGCCAGCAGGACAAGTCTGAGGACTTCCAAGACTGACATGGCAAATGGGATTGTGCTGGTCGCCTACCAAACTAAAGTTATGAGCCACTCCTAGCCCGTGGGTTGTGACATTCCTCGTGCACAATACGCGAGGGATGCGGCTTTGCCGAGGAGATGAGATCACCAACGGGTCCCGACGTGGAGGGTTTGTTTCTCGAGGACAGCGAGACTCAGTAAGTGGCGATAATCGACAACTACTGTTTGGTGATGATTTTCTCAATCGGTGAGGAGAATATACACTCTAGGTTGTTGTTGAGGGTATTGTCCCGTTCGGCGGGGGTGTTGTGTGTCCCTGCTGGTGTTTGCATCACGACCTTGATGTGAACAGGATTTTGCATCACGGGAGGGGTTGTTGCACGACAGCCAGGAAATTCACGAGGCAGTTGTAAAGATGAATGGGGAAGACGACGAGTCTTTCAAACCATTTGAAATCGCCGATCTAGCAAAATGATGAGTGTAATGGCCTTATTACCACAAAGGGCAGCCAAGGGAAGATAATGACGACATTCCTCGCATTATTATTATTGACCCCTTTGGGGTTTTGGCTCCTCGGTTCTGCTGCCTGGTTGGTGTTAGGCTGATTCCCATTTGACCTCGGTTGTTGCTATTCTTGTCTTTTTTCTTCTTGGATTTGTTTGATGGATGGGTTGGATTGTCTGTATTTAACTGCTCAAAACTTTGGTATTATTGAGCAACAAAAGGTTGAACAAAATTTCTACCTTGCATGAGGAGGTGGGGAGCCGTATTGTGGAGGACTAAAAAGAAATGGAAGCAGGATTTTAGGGTGGTACCGATCCATAAGGTATAGAGGAAGGCGTAGTGCTTTCGCACTAGCAATTATAAGTCGACAAGTTGAGGGAGTACCACCGTTGTGGGAATAGTGATGTATGGAGGTGTTGGTGGTGGTCCACTGATGGGTGGAGGTATAGCAACAGGGTATGGCTAATGATAAGGAGGTGGGGGTATAAGAGTGCCCCTATGCCTATGGGTAGCTGAGGTGTTCCACAAGACCAGTGGTTGGGGCTGTGGACTATGGTGTGTGGTGGTTCCTATTAGTCCGTCTGCTGAATAAGACATCCGTTTGTTCTAGCCAAATGGCAATGTGTTTTGAAAGATCTGCTATCGGTAAGTACCCTGGATCTATGCATAGACGAGGTCATATCATGGATGAGCATCGATGGCTTCTTCGGATTGAGGGAAGGCGGAAGCTACATATTTACCGAGGAAAGAGACAAGTGATATGAGAAACCAAACAAGGCATTGTTCTTTGGTGGTTTCGCTTTTCATTAAACCACGCCGCTTCATGGAATGGTCGTCATGTAAAATGGTGTTTGTTTGAAGTTAAATAGTAGTTCAATAATGTCCTGGTGATGGGTACTGAATAATTTCAAGAACAAGCTGGCCAATGACTCAAAGGTTGCGGGGGACTCTCGATTTTTCTTCGAGATACCATTTGCCTGATGGGCCAGCGGAGTGTATGTTGAATAATCGCCTGATGGAATCCATCCACACATGGAGGAGCAAATTCAGGTGAAAGGTCATGACATAAGTTACGGTGGCTCATCCTCTACCTTTCTTCCAAACTTTGGTATGTCCTGGAAGGTAGTTTGCTGGCATTGCGTGCCATGGGATCATGCATTGTAGATCATTGGTAGTTTAGTGGAGGATCCATTATGTTGATGAGGCCAACATGGCATCCGCAGCGGGGAGGATTAGCCCGCCATAGGTAAGTTGTGAACCCCACCTGGCGAGGGGGATAGGTGGATTGCGTTCTCCTTGAGAGAGTGGGTCCCCGCCCATGTAAAGGAGAGTTTAGTGAGACTGGATGACTTTGGAAGTTGGGACTCGCTAATGTAGAACCAAGCAAAGCTGATCCTAAGATAGTAGCACTCTACAGAGGTGAAGGAGGTGTCGAAGGAGCGGCACGGGAACGTGATAATCCCCCTAAGATAAAAGGGAGGTTACAAGCGGCCAAAAGAACGACAGGGTTCTGTGGACCCCTATGATGTCAAAACTAGTTGTGTATGTGTGAAAAAGCTTTGAGAGTAAGAGAAACAAGAGCTCTGGCATTGACTGCTTACACAATATATATATCCAACTCAAACTCAATCGATGAGTCTACAACCCAGACAAGCATTATGGTGGGTATGGGTTTTATCCACATAAATCAAAAATAAAGCAATGCTCGCTCCCTCAGAAGATGTCCTTCCTCTCAAATAGCATTGACCTTCCAATAGTACTAATGGCATTCAAGTCAGCCTTAAGAGAAATCAGTGGCTGATGAAATAATTGGTTATAATGAGGCAAGGGGCATCCCGAAGAGCTAGAAACATCTCCCACAGCCGACAAAATAAATTGCTGTGCAATTGCAGCCCACAATTGTCACCGGGTAGATGTCCTAAATTTGGCATGCAATTAGGTACCTCGATCAAAGTGCTGCATTTAGATTTTTGGTCAAGAAAGGGGTCACGGTTGATCCCCGTCCAAGAGGGTGCCTCTAAGGTGACGACGTGGTTAACCAGACCTCTGCCTTCAACCCTTCACAGTATCTCCCTTCCTTATGGTGACTGGGATAATTTGACTTGGAGGATTTTCTTCCTATTTGACAACCTCTATGTTTTGATAATGTGAAAACCAGATAACGGGAAGTTATTTTGATGCCTATCCCCAAAATACTACCTACACTAAAAGATTTCTTTTAGCACATCCTGTGGAGGAAAACTCACTAAAGTTTTCCTCCACAAGAGGTAACAAAAGAAATTTTTTAGATGTAGTTGTTTTGGGAGGTTGGGGTGCAAACCAACCTCATGGATTAAAATGGGAGTGGATAGTCCAAATAAGAAAATATGGGTGTTTCGGAATCCCTGGAGGAAACTTACTTTGACCTCCACGCTTCAAGAAGAAGCTATGTGAGTGATGAGTGACTTTGTGTGTGAGTGAAAGTGTATCAATTTTTAGTGAATTAGATGTCACCTGTTGCATGTGGACTTCACTTGATCCTTACAAGAGTTTACCTAATTAACTAGTGCCTTTGGTACAACCTTGTCTAATTCAAAATCCCTAGGAAGATAGCACGTGGACATGTGGGTCCTACTATCTTTTAACTCCCTATTTTGATGTAATATAAGAAAATATTTTGAACTATCCTAGATTGAACATGTAAGCATGCATGGGCCTGTTACAAACCTTTTAAACTTCCCTAGTTTTGATCTATTAGCAAAAATTCAAACACTATCCTATCTTTTGTAGCATGTAAGTACAAAGGGCCCGCTACAATATTAAGATGTGTTTGAAAATAAACTAAGAGGGGTCCCAAAAAAAGAGTCGTTGTCCTCTCCTAAAGGTTTTAAACTTTGTTAAGGAAGACGAAATTGTTTTACAATCTTTTTCAGATTCTACACGCTTGGAGGCACAAGAGAAGAGCATTACTATGATTGTTTACTCAACCCCTAGTCAGTCCCAATGAGTTTAAATGCAGATTAAAATGATTTCCAATCCTATATTATAAGCTTCCAAAGCAAGACATCTATGTGGCAAAAAGCAAAGAAGGAAATTGATTGTATCCTCCTATGCCTATGTGTTTGACTAACCCCTTTATATGATGAGGGGACTAAGGTGGTGCAGTTTTAGAACATGCTTAACATCATTTTAAGAAGGTATCGGCCTTCCCCACACCTCAACAACTCTACAATGTGAATTTTTAAACAAATGCACGGGTCTCAGTGGAGACAGATGCTGTTTTAGTACGCCATGCTGAAAGCGATAAGCAAAAGAAACATGTGCATGCAACGTAACCGCGAGTAAAGCGATGGAGCATTGATGCATGTCCGGCCCAAAACCCACGATATGTATAACATCGTCGAATGAAAAAATCCATGGGATTTCTCAATTATGCTCAATTGATGATTGGCGTCAATAGGGCCGGTTAGTGCACTGCAAGTTAAGCAAACTAAAATGAAGAGAAAAATAAACCCAAATGAGGTAGGAAATTGATATCTTTCCCCAATGGAGTCGCCAATCATATACTTTTCACAATCTTTGGTGAGAAAATAAGGAGATATTCTTGCAAGCTCGCTTGGGTCCGCCGAGCGATAATGAGGAAAAAGTTAGAGAAATAAAAACAAAAATTATAATTAAATATTGCCAATCAATATATGCAATAAAAACTAAAATCATAAGCATATGGACATAGAGATAACAAGAACAAAATACCCATGTCACCAATGTTTGAGTATCGACCCATTGATGAAATGAAGTTCAAGAAGAAAGGGGACTATGAGTCCCTTCTTCCCTCCCTTGGAGGAAGAAGGAACCACAAACTTGCTCTCCTTACAACAAAGAAAATGGAAAATGGTGGTGAAGAACTCTTACAAATCCACTCAATGGTGAGATGGATTTTTCAATGTAATGGTGCCAATGTGCCCTTAATAAGGATGAGTCCTTAAAACAATATAGGAAGCATAACATTACTTTGAATTCCTCGAGAAAATGAGGTGCATTCATGTATTTTTATAGCATTGCATTGGGTGACTATGTAACTTTTTTGTAGTGTGAAAAGAGGCCATTAGGGCATTATTAGGTCTTTGACCGTCCCACCAGTCGGATCCGCACCGCATTTGAGGGTCAAATCGGCTTGGGAGCTGGAACCATAAGTGGTTGGGAGGCTCACCACTTCAATAAATGCCGCTTAGTAGGTGTGCGGCTTTTGTGCTGCTAATTAGCCGCGACATCGCAAAGAGAGATATGCACGATTTATTATCTCGCTAAACTCACATGTAGCGCCACAGCCCAATGTCCTACCGCAAGAGCTTCAATTTTTCACTACTTTGTATAGTTTTGACCATTTTTGTTGTGATATTAATTTAGGGCCATGAATGACTTCAATATTGTTTGACGATGTTGAGTTCTTTTGTAACCATGTGCACAAAATTTTCAATGACAACAAGTAAGTACCGATTTTATAGGTGAAATTAACCCCCATTCCAAAGGTTTCAACATAAATGGATCCTAACCGCCACAGATTACTTTACTAAATGGGTAGAGTTTATTCCTACCAGGAGGGCTACAGATTCGGTGGTAATAGATTTCAGAAGAAAATATTTTATCTAGATCCGGCTGCCCCCGAAAGATAGTGTAAATGATAATGCTCATGATTTAAATCTATGTCTATGATCGCCTTTTGCCAAAAGTAATAATATTGTACTTGGCCAGCCCCATGGCATATTATCCCCAAGAAATGGACCTGCCCATTCTTCAAAATCAAGGTCCGACCAACATAATTAAGAAAGTGTTGAACGAGAACAAGATATCCTGGCATATACATTTAAAATACGCTCTATGGGCAAATCGATTGGTACAAAAAATTCATCGATTCCCTTCCATATGGTATATATGGGACCTGACATGGTACTATATATAACTTGTTTCACCGCCGCGATGAAACTATGGCAAGATGATAAAGAAGAACCAAACCACATCACAAGGAGAATAAATCGCTGATCAATTACAACAGCACAAGGTTGAGGTGGACGAAAGATTGCAAAAAAATATCAAGACGACATGAAAACATTATTTGACGGTAAGACAAAAGATAGAGAGTTCCTTCTAGGAGATTTGGTCTTAAGATGGGATGCTAGGAAGGAAGATTCAACGAAACACGGTAAATTCGATTATATTTGGTATGGACCATTTAGAGTCGCAACTTCCGAAGGAAAAAATCATTTTTATTAGAAAATTTAGATGGTAAAATTCAACGTACTACTAATGGCGTTATCAAAAACACTACATGACATAATTAGTTCTCGAGGTTTTCAATGTATATACTTGTTTGTATTTGTTTTCTATTTCATGATTCCTTTGAGGTAATTTTTAATTTTTACTTTTTAGGTCAATATAAATAGAGATACATGGTTTTCAAAAACATTTAATTTGTTTTTGTTTTTTTAAAGGGACACTTTGTGTTTACATGATTTCGGTTTGCAAACTAAACAAACGAATGGAGAAAATAGAAGGTCATGTATCGGAGATTTACATTCACCAAAAACAGTGACGTAAAAGGTTTTCGGCTATTTTAAAAATGGTAAGGTAAAGGTAAAAAACTCCTGAAAATTTTGTCCCTTAAGAAAACAGAGACCTCCAAAACATAATAAAAGTCCCATAAATCTAATGTTTTTACTCAATTGATTATCAAAAAGTACAGTTACTTTCTCTAGATCCTAATAATTTTAACTTAAAACAAAGATAGGTGGTAGTTAAAACAAACAGAAAGTGAAGCATCTTTGGGGAAGGGTTTTCAGAAAAGTGGTTTTAATTTTCAACCCCGCCAAGACAAACATCCGGCCCATCACCTTCTTTGGTCCTCGATTTGTCTCTTAAAATTCAAATGTCTTTGGATTTATATAACGTAGGGAGAAGAGATTATGTTTAAACTTTGAAAGCTGTGTTTACTTAAAAGAAGGTTGGTCTTCACGCCTTTGTCTCTTTACTAAACAAGTTATGTGGTGGATCCCCACTTTCCGTGGTTTTCAACAATTTTGGAATGGTTAAGGTTGCCCAAAGGAAACCCCGTGAAAATGTGTGTTTCCTTTTCCCTATGGACCCAAGGTGGTGTGAAATTCAAAGGAAGGTCGGCACCAAGTAATCAAAGTAAGTTGAAAAAACCTATAATGCAAAATATTATAGGTCTGTCAACTTACTGAGTAATCAAAGTAAGTTGATATACCTACATTGCAAAATATTACGATGATGAAAGGAAAGTCATATTTAATTGTACATCTAGTCCGAAGAGACGATGAAAGGAAATTAAAATGATTTCACTCGTCTCAACATTTAATGCATAAATACATTTCGAAGTGGTGAAAGGAAATTCTATTTGGGGTATGCAGATAACTTCGTTGTGGCTATGGATGCTTGTTGGTAGTGAAGCAATATTTGAGATATTTTTAAGGTTGTTATACATGAATATTACTCGACTCTTGTAATCAACTTTCTCGAGGACCAATCCACATCCTAAGTCTGGACGGGACTTCTCGATTAAAAAATGCCATAAATTTCGTTGTATGTAAGACAAAAATCTGCAAAGATCTGTTGGATTTCCTAACCGCTTTTGATTTTGTCCTAATGCATGTACCTAAACCGCAGAAAGAGAAAGAGAAAGTTGTGAAAGGGACTGTAGCTGAGTGAGAAATATATTTGAGTATTGAAGCCTTACAAAAGTAAAGACAAAAAACTTTTCCTCCCTCTGTTTATCTTTTCCCTAAAACAAGTTTCACGTAAGTGGAAACCGTTGATCTTATTTTACCCAATATAGGCACGGTCTACCTGTTTTCCCGCTCACAGGAAACGATCCCTAGCTGCTTCATGTTGGTTTTCACTTTTTCATTTGGTTCAAATCTTTTTTAAAGGTCAAATGTCGGTGGTTCTTAAGTTCTTTTTTGTTTCGTGACATTCACCTACCTAAAAATCCTTTAGTAGTCTCGACATGAGAAATAGCGAAGGATTTTATGTTTCATAAGTCACCACCCTTTATCGTTAAACGAAGTTGTTGCTCTTTGTACCTCAGAATATCACTCTTTGGGAGTTACAAGTCACAAGATTTTACAAACCCCGATGTTCAAGGTCGCGAAAAGTTTCAAAATATTACCTCAGATGAAAGCTAAGAGTGGGACCATATAAACCCTAGTCAAATGCTGTCAAGATTTCGCGCCCCTGCTGCTCAATTCTCTCCTAAAACATTATCACTAAAACTATGAAAGATGAAACCTTGAAACTTTTACCTAAGTAACCTGGGTTAGATTCAAGGTTGATTAGTCTTGACCATGATTTAGTCTCTTTGGGATTTCGTGATTTCAAAGATAATTTCTCCTCCCAAAGCAATACCTTTGAAGTTCCGAGCTGCGAAGTCGCGATATAATTTAAAGCATAATCAATTAAAACACTTAATCCTAGTTACCTCCTTGCTTAATTAAATCTAATCAACACAGTCTCAGGTTTTAGAGGCTAGAAAGGTTAGAGTTAAAAACCCTGACATGGCGAACGCCGAAATGTTGATTAAAGTTTAAGAAAACATAATTAAAGAAACTAAGCCAACTTAATCAATGTTTAATGAAAATGATAATAATGCATAGTTTACGAGGTAATTTCAAATGTTCCTTGCACCAACTTCTGCCACAAACGGTCGAATTTTATGGCATTAATTGGAAATAAGGATAAACGACAAAGTAAGGATATGGTTTTATTTGCCAAAATATCTATCTAAATATGATTGGACCGTTATGTTTGTAAGGACATCGATGTGTTAAATGTTTGAATACATAGATCTTTTGCTTCCTATTTATTCATAAAGTTCATTTCTATCCCAAGCATCGCAGGAAGTTTTCAATAATAACTTCATATATGTATACGCATTTTTATTGCGTATTGTTTTTGCCAATCCCTCATTATGGCCCCAATTAAAAGCATCCAAGAAAGCACCGAGATTTGAGGACGAGGTTCGATAATATTTCTCGTGATACTTCACCGGCGTTGATTCCATACTAACCGGTCATGTCTCGTGAGGTGTTAACTACATTTGCGTAACCATCGGACGATTCTAGTGACAACGAACGATGACATGACTAACAAATACAAGATCATCTATTCAAATGAGATGCACAAAGTAGCGCCCGTCTAATATCTTCTTCCTTACTATGATATGATCTTATGGGCACTAGATCATGTAGACATCCCTACCGCAACCATCGTCAACGAGAAGAAGGTCACTATTGGAACCTTTAGACCAAAACATTTACAGGTGATGTACAAATTACCACCCATGTCAAACTTCTCGTACAATGCAGAGTTTCTAGATGGTTTTAAACAAAAGGAATGCAATCAATACGCAAAAATTTTATCTGACTTGATCAAGGATTGGTACTCACAACCCAAAGAAAGTTCGTATGCATTGAATGGAATTTAGTCTTATTATCTTCTTTGGAAACTACGCTCAAATATCGAGTGATGATGACCAGATTGTACGAGGGAAGACACCACGATTAGCTCAATGGGTGCCCTTGATATACTCAATAACAGAAGGCTCTTCTTTCGACTGAGCTAAAATGTTATCAGATAGCCTAACCAAATAATTACAGAATATTGGACGCAGAAAGAGAGCAAGAAAGCTACTTCATTTTTTATGTATGCATTATCTCATGGACGCAGTATGTTCCATGATGACTTTTCCCTTGATGAATTGGAGTTGGGTTCCATCAGATGCTGAGCCAGTCCATGTATACCATTCTAAGCTTCGAGAGGACAAGGTTTGATTTCATATACAAAATATCTAATCAGATGGTACCGATGCATGCTGCTTCATCTTCGCATAACCGCCACCGTGATAATCGACAAGATCACAAACAAATTTAAGCAGAGTGGCCGATTGGTATGTGAAGAAATAATTTCATACATCAAGGTTTTCGAAGCTTCCATCCCTCCTAATGCCTTTACTCCTGTTTATACCCGACCGATGGCTTTGTCGCGTGATATCTGTGCAAACCGTAATTGGTGATATAAGTAAAGAACTGAAAGGGTATTCAAAAAGGTATGGCCACCTTTTCCTATTCATTTAAATACCTATTCATTATTAGATTTCAAGAATGCGAAGGTCGAGGTAGCATCCCTAGAAGATATAAATTTGGTTCATATAGAATTCAAGAAACATGATCCACATAGGGTTGTGAGTAATCATTTGGACAACTATGGCCTTAAAAGATTTGAACACAAGAATTCACCTCACGATGATATTGAGTTTTTCGAGGCGTGAAATATTATGATGAGGTTTTGGCTCGAATAGAAGCCCTGTTGCTTGAAGAGAGGGCCGATGTTGTCGGATTCCAAGAGCATAGGTGGAGTTTCCTACCTCCAGTATTACAGGGTGAAAATCCAATAACAGTAGAGGAGCAACAAAACGGTCTGAGAATTCTTAAAGGTTCAAATACCGCCAAGAAGGACAAAACATAAAGAAAGCATGTTAGTCTCAAATAGGAAGCCGAGGGCTTCGGTCCCGCGAGTCAACCTCTACCATTACTCCCGAGATATCTTCTAAACAGGTCGGCAATCGCTTCGCCTCCATTACCCCCTTACAATCTGCAAAGGAAATCCCTGACGTAGGTTGGATTGTGTGTGAAAAATTGACACCTATATCAATTGAAGAGTTACCTCCAAATGAATTCTTCTTCGATAAGAAGAGTAAAAGTGGTTGTGTGACAAGAACTCTACCAAGAGGCAGGTAATGTCTCTAAGATATTTAAAATTTTAACCGATGGGAAAAATATGAAGTTGAAAGTAGAATTCGCCATGCAAATAGCAGGAACATTGGTTGCTTTACCATGAACCAATATTCAGTCGGGACCTTAAAATATCAGCTAAAATGAAAAACTCATTTGATCAAGACACTAGAGGCTAAACTAGCTTTCACGCTAGTAGTCGCCGCTAAAGATCAGGCAAGTACGTCTTTAGAACAAGCAAGAATAGAATATCAAAAAGAAATTGAGCGGCTTAAATTCGATCTTGAACAGACACAGTTGAAGTTTCAGATGAGTCAGACTCAGATAGGCCAGTAGGGAGAATTGATAGATCATCTTTGGGCCAAACTAGAATTCATCGAAGGCTAGGTAATCGATATCAGGATACTTCAATCCCAAGCAATAGAGATCAGAAAAAGGTTATCGGCGGCACAGCAAGGTTTGTTTGTTAAAGTAGAAACAATTCAGAGCGGCTTCCAACTCATTGATCGGGTGTTGGAAAACCTCTCTCTTGAAGAAAGGGATGTCGGAGCAGCTCGGGTGGCATTCCATGAGGCTATTATAGCCACAACAAGAAGGGAAACAAGCAAGAGTTCTAGTTTTCCCATCTCTCGAGAAGACTGTGGGTAACACTACAGAAAGAATGGGAGCCAAATATATCCAAGGAAAACAACAAGCTATGAAGCTGAGGAAATCTTACAATGAAATTTTCGTCTTATTAAGCGAGCTTTATTTGGGTTCCGATGGTGAAAGTGGCATGGAGATACCGGGTCAGATCAATACGGCTAAATATAGAGCGTTAAATATCAAGGAAAATGAAGAAAGAAATTAGCCAAAATATCACAAATAACTCAAATAGACATAGTACAAATAGACAAATTAATTAAACCAAGTATGTTGTTATGCTCTATCAATGCCAAAGATCAACAGGTGGAAGGAAAGCTACTGTTATTGATGAAAGACTGCTATATTTTTAGGCAAATAATCAAGCAAATCCATCTAAGTTGATATCACAGTTGGTGGAGAAGTGTGTTATTTGCAAGGAGAATACGAAGAGGCAGGTTTCGAGTACCAGATGAGGACATAGATGGGAAGAAACGAAACGTTTCGACTCCTTTTATTGTAACCTAAAACCTCTGGAACTATTGAGATTCCAGACTATAGAAATTTACATAAATATACATTTTGAAGAAAGAAACAAGGCTGACCTTTTGATTAATTGTAATAGAGACCGTCTCATTTCGAGTCTTAATACAAAGCAATCCGGAGATTCCGACTCGCCGCTACTTCATGTTATGGGTTTGTTCTCTTTGTTATTTCACATTCATTCTTATTTCACTTATATATATTCCATGAATGCTGCATTGCAATTTAGTAACACTCTACTACGGTGATTAATATTTAGCTATCTACTGTTTACATTTTTTCCTCCGTATCGGGCTTACCAGAAGGCATAAGACCAGAATCTTTAGGGTTGTCATATTTTATGCTTCATCGGATAATTTCTTATCTTATTTTCTTCTTCTTCGCCATACGTAGTAAGGATTCTCCCTTGATAGGAGCCTTATTCTATAGACAACTTTATGTTTTTCCCATAATTCATACAACATTTATTTCAATATAATGCGTCATGGAAAAGGCCTTTAGTTTGCAATTTGCTTTTAATATTGATTTCTAAAATTCTCTTTTATAAAATCAAATTGATGCAACATAAAAACTTTCTTGATTTCTTTAAGTTTTTGTTCCCATATATCGGCCCCTCGTTGTAAGACAACCCAATATTGAACCCGGTTTGACAGATCAAACTCATATCACTTTAAATCTCTTCGACAATTCATACTTAAATGGCCACCACACCGGTAGAACTTGAACGCTCATGGGTTGCAATTGAAAGCGCGATATAAACATCCTGAAATCGCCAGCCGTGCACGACAACCAGAATCAACCCTAGCTTCCTTCTCGAAGTATACCCTCCTCCTTTATATCTACTAACTGGATGCCTGTAGACACCGTGATTTCTTTAAAGCCCAAGTACGACTCGAACAACACGCGACACTTCCAAGGAATTTTTACATCTAAACATAAACAACAATTAGTTTCAGAACATATGAATTTTATACTAAAATAACAATATCACCGATATGCATCATTTAGAGGAAATTACCCATAAGCACACAAGCAAACATAGTCGCATATATAATAAAATCATAACATGGGCATGTAAATAACAAAACAACATATCCATATATCATAAAATTGGTACTTATCTTAGAAAGACCGTCACCAACTGCTTACAGACCACCCACAAACCTCCCAACCATAGACTACAATCATGCTCATCATCTCAACAGTGAATCATCCCTGAGATGGGACTGAACTTCACCCATGGTAAAGGGATTCCTATTCAGGTTAAGGCTCATGGACAACAAGAAAGACTTCGTCTCGTGTGCTCACTCAACTAATGCTTCCATGTACCTTTCATTCCCCACATGCCCGTCTCCAATCAAGGAAGTGTGCCCCTTCACTCTCTCAATAGTTCCTGTTGCTCCACTTCCCTTCCGTGGCTTCAACGCCTGGATCAAATTATCGTGAGTGTTGTGGCCGCATTTAAAGCACTCCACGAAAATCAATCCCTTCACAATTCTCTCACTCTAGAGAACTGCCATCGGCCCGACAACTCTTCAATCCCGCCTCCAAGATAACCGTACACCAACCAAAAGGATGGGAAACAGGCTTCGGAAAGGTGGAATGGTTGTCTTAAGGATAACGGAATGTATGAGTGAAATGGTCATGGAGTCATTGGACTAGATAACCGAGTGTGTTTTGGAATCACCGGTGGAACTCTTTGTTCCCAAAATGATGGTCCCTCTCACTGGTTCCCCTTCCGCTCTCAGAAGGTATCGCCTGCGGAAAAACTCCCCGAAGTTAGTTTTCCACTTATATGAATACATGTCCTCAACTTGACACTTGTCATATCGGGAAGTTACTTTTCTCCACTTGTCCTCAACTTTAGAAATTAGGATAAACTAATTATCCATACTTTGTGTTCGAATATTAATATAATATTTCCCTTGAATTTGACCTCCCTTTCCTTAACTGGTGGAGTTCAGTCCCCATCTCTTTTATCACTCGCTGGTTCACGCAATGATGTATTTTATATTAATCATGAGTCATGTACAAAGTAGGTGCATTGACCTCACATCTAGGTGTTCCATCCTCTAATACCAAAACATAAGCATGTCACGGAGTAATACCGCTCACCAAAATTCTATAATGCATATTATATACACAAAGGTTCGCTTACCTTAATATTGTGCACTTAGTTTATGCGTTGTATCCTCTCGGTTTTAGGGTTGCGCACATTAGTTATTATTGGCGCATCCAGATTCAAAAAATGTGCAGACATATCCCTTTATCAGGCAATATATGCAACGATCATGCCATGAAAGGTGTAGATACAAAATGATGTCTGCACCAGCCACTAGCTAAATATATTCTGGATTATATTTACATTTGGGTTTCAGTCACGAGGGATATTATGTATTGGACATGGCATAAACATGATGACTCGATATCATGAAGTAGAAAGTACCCATAAGGGAAGAATACATTCTGACACCGATATTCTCAGTTGTCAGCTGAGAATTGTCGATCACAAGGATCGACGGTCCAATAGATGCATTAGGACTAGAGTACACAAAGGATAACTGGTCGATCATCACAATCTTCCCTTCATGAGGAAAACAAATAGTACGGAAGACAAACGATACGACGACAACCATAGCATAGGTCCAATTTCATCCTAGTAACAAGTTATAATCAAGAGGCATATCAACTACCTCTACCTCCACCTCTACCATATTCCCACCTAAATGGACTGGAAAGGTAGGAAGAATACTGTGAGGGCGGAAGGAATGACCGTCAAAAGAAGTCAACATGTTCGATGAATTACAAAGATTCGGAGAACCAAGAACATTCCAACAAATCAGGTACATCACACATGTAGCAACTCCTTCATCAAAAACTACATGTTTGATGGTATACTTTGTGTACTCCACATGGATTTGGAATGCCACATGGTAAGGCAAACGAGGCTTCACATCTGTGACGTCAAACTTGATAACGTTTGAGCCACTGGGTTCTAGAGCTCCTAAATCATATAGTAAGGCATTCCTCTGTGAAGGACACGTCTGGAGTACCTCCAAAGCCAAAATCACACAAGGGGTTTGAACTAGGTCCTCAACAATAGAGTAGTTATGGGCGGCTC
>SNQJ01S0129542.1:20971-31653 GCA_010110895.2 Picea sitchensis
GTTTACAAATGAAATAAGTTAATCTATCCACAACTCAAAAATTACAATTACTTACAAAAGAATAAAGATCATACAATGATTACACAAGATACAAGTAAATACAAAGATACAAGAAGATGTAAGTGAGATCAACACATGAGCCAGGCATGCCCCAATAGCACTTACTCTATTGGACTGCCTTCACTGGCAACCATAAAAGCACTCAAGACTCAAAGAAGGTGATGCCTCCCCAAGTGGGATACTCAACCCCTTCTTGAGTCACACCTCAAAAGCAATGAAACAAGATATTCAATGTTTAACTCAATTGCTCAATAAGACATGAAACATCAAAGACATCCACCATGAAGTTGCAATAAAGATATAAGCATAAAATTTATTATGAATGTGTGTTCCTAAGCATACATCTAGGTTCCCCCAAACACACAAAGATTGTCTATGCAACTAGATGTTTAAGGAGTTATTTAAAAGTTAGATAAATTTTATTCCCTCCCCCTAAACTATGTTTGTGCTTTAAGCTTCCTCCTCCCTTGGCCAAATGACTGCCGGGTGCTCAAGATAGTAAGGCAACGAGGCCCACCCTAGCTTCCCAGGTCAGCCCTGACAGTAAGAGTTCTCCCGGAAAGGATCCCCTTAAGGATCACGAGACGGTCCCTCGCCACTTCCCCCCGGGTATCCCTCAAACCCGTTTTAGATGGTGGAGATGGATGAATAAAGCTCCTAAAGTTGTCTAGAATGTTATTATGACCCTCGGGTGGGTCTTTAGGTGTGTTGGGTTGCTTTTAGGAGTGTTTTAGGTACTTAAAATTTTACTTTTTTACCCAAAACCGAAACTGCAATTGATGAAAAGGTGTGCTTGCAAGATGTAAATCAAATGACCATTAACATATCAAAACATAAATGGAAAGTTGCAAGATATGTACCATTCATTTACTTAACCATTCCACATGTAAATTTGAAAGTTAAAGGTGAAATTAAAGCAAGAACAACTTGCTAGTTATAACAGAAAATTACTTAAGCAAATGAAAGCTATGAATGTGAATTTTTAGCCCATAAGATAAAATGACATGAATGAAAAGCTCATAAAGTAAATATGATCACCATAGCATCACATTCATCATTTAGATATCCAACTTTGCATAAAGAAAAAGGGCAAGAACAACTTGCCAAAATATTTAAAGACTTAGAGCTTTTGCAAAGGGAAATGATCATTCACTTATGTGTTAACCCATTTAGAAATGAATACTTGAAATGAAAAACTTGAACCAAGTGAAAGATCTAGATGTCAACTTGATCACATATGCTTGCAACAAAGAAATGAGATAATGATTTAAGCAATTAAACAAGATATATCATTTAAGCAAACTTAAAGCATTAACCATGAGACATTTATAAGCATGTGAAGTAAAAGACTTGCAAGAAAGGAAACTTAGATGTGATGACTATCTAGAATATCTCAAACTATTAAGCATATTAATCATCAAATGTAAGTTTACCCTTAAGCCTAGCGATTTTGGGGATTACTCTCCCAAGGTGCAGGCACATTAGCTTATTAACAATAAAAAAAACTTGAAAGAATGAAACCACTTACAATGGCCAAGGTGGAGGCAAGCCTACCATTGTTGGCCAAAGAGGGTTGCTTAAACAAATAACAACTTATTAAAATAAAATGTCACACTACCTTGCCTTGTGGACAAGAGGGGCCAACAAATAAAAAAAAGGAACTTGCAAAAAAATAAACTAATTTAGCCCAACGATATTGGGGATTTCTCTCCCAAGGTGTAGGCAATTGTTAAGTTAGTTTATGATCTATACAAAAAAAAATCAATGAAATAGTATGGAAAAACTTGGATTTACAAAAGAAAAAGTGAGGAAATAGTTACCCAACCAAGAGATGTGTTTGAGGAAGTCTTGTAGATGGATTTGGGCAGCGTTTCCCCTTGTTGCTGGTAAGATCCTGCAAAAACCAGCAAGCAAAAACTTGCTGGAAATGCTGCAAAACACACACAAAATGTCAAAATTTTTTCTGTTTTTACATAGAAAATTTCCCACAAATAAATCTGAAATTTGAAATATAAATTTGTGACCTATCTAAGACAAGTTAGCTACAGAAAATGGTATGAAATGACAACAATATATCAGATCCAAATCAAAAGCAAGAAGTTTATGCAAGTTTTGGCTGAAAACTCCTCTAAAGTCTCTTCCAACCAACCCTTGTGAGACAAATCTGCACACTAAAACAAGATGTGAGTCTAAAACAGTATAATATGATGATATAGAATAACAAAATGAACTAATTCACAATACCAACTAATCAACACATATAGATCAACACCACTAATGTATAATGATCTACTCAAACAAACTAATTTGCTCAAGATACTAGCTAGGAACCCACAAAATGTAAAGGAACAAAATCACCTCATATGTAATGGACAAATATGACTAGTCTATATTGATCCAAAATCCTCCAAAACTTTTATTATTGAACCAAAAAAAAAGTGTTGTAGCAACAAATTTAACTCACAAGACTTTCAAGAGCAATGAGTGAGATGTGAGATGGCAAGAGCAAGATGTGTGAAATAGCCAGTAGCTTTGCTAGCTCAAAGATTGGTGAGTGGGAGTGAGGAGAGGGATCTATTTATACTTGGAGAGACAAACCTACCTCTCTCTTGGATCAATGCCAAGTGTCCACCACCAAGCATAAGAGTAGATCTCGAAGCTAGGAACTTTTTTCATCTAGAAGGGTTTGAAAGTTAGATCTAGGGTGTGGAAAAAAGTAGGAGGTGGTGGGATCAAGCAAAGAGGTGTGTGGCCTTGGGATTGATGCCAACAAAAGGAAGGTGAGAAGTCCAAATAATTTTTAAAAATCATTTGTGGAGTTTCTAGAGGGGGCGTAACTCCTCTTGGAGGGCAAAAAAATGTGAAGCTGAAAATGGAGAGTTAATGAGAAAAATTGGGATCATCCTAGGAGGTGATGTGGGGGTCAAAGAGAGTCATAACTCATGAGAGAACTAAAATAAGTCATAACCTCCACCAAGGAAAAACGTCACTTGCCTGAGGAGACCCATTATTTTGAGTGTAGAGAGGTGGGTAAGGGGTTAGAATAGGTTGGAAAAGGTTGGGGCGGGTTAGGTGAAAATTCTAATCTTGCTCTTTCCACCTTAACGATCACCCAATAGCTCTTTACAAAATTACAAAAGTGACTTAGCCAGTAAATTGTTGTTTTAGTGACTTTTGATTAAAAGTGGACAAATGCGCAAAACTTTGTCAGGCAGTGGCTGCTCCTATGGGTGTAGAGGATGCCATTCCATTTCTTTTGAGCACAAATACCCTATCAAAAATCCAAAGAGACAGACTCACATTGTTGCTCAAAACATTTAATTAAATGCCAAAATTCCAACCTTAGGAAAGTTATTAATTTTAATTAATTAAAAAAACCTATCTAGACTTTATAGGCCGAAATTAGTGAAACTTTCTACAATGTCTGGCATGGTCATTTTACAACATTCCTAAACAATAGCTATAGGATGAGACCATTAGAAACTGTGGATTTCACCACTTTGGAGGAATTATTGCATGTGAGGGAAAAACTCATGCTGGGAAGTCAACCGAGTGAAAAGCCCAATTGACTGCTTAGAGGAGATAAAACCCTGGGTAGAAAGGCTCTAATGAAAAGCATCAGGTACACGACCTGACTTCCATTGAAAACATCCCAAGGTACCTGACCTAACTATGATCCATGCAGACTTATTACATTATCAACCCACGTAGGGGTGCGGAAATTTCGTTTACAAAAATTTTGCTGGAGCATCAAATTGCCCAAGTAGAACCAATATTGTCTTCAAGATATCTGCATCAGGTGATGTATACTTCATGGCACATGAGTTGACCCCCTAGCTGAATAGGCAGTCAACAGTGCCAATAGACACATCCTTTTGATGTGCTAGGTCTTGTATAAATAGGAGTAGATCCCTATTGTGGATAAAACTCACTCACACACTTATACCATTCTCTCAAGACAAGTTGTACGACTGAATTGCACACTTATCTTAGGCGCACGTTTCTAGGTCAAGGAGCACCCTCTTGTGTGCTCTAAGGTTCATGGTGTGGGGGATCTTCTCTTGACTCTATAGCAAAGCATTGATGGGTTTTTCCCTTGATTAAGAAGGCTTTTCCCAGGATAAACTCTTGTGTTCTTGTGCATGGTTATTCTTCTTGTGATCTTGGTTACTGCAACACTTGTGCATGGTATTGCTGCATTTTTTATGGTTCAAGTACATGCTAAATTGAAATAAACCACATGTGCATGAGCTAAGCATTAAAATTCAACATCAAACTCACAACACCACCAAATGTGCGAAAATGGTAAAACGTCCCTTCAAAGTATGACGTCATACTCCAAGAAAAGGACGATTGAGCATAGGAGGGTGAAGTTAACCCTTCTTTATGTCTTTGGGCCATGTCCAAGTGCTAGAAACTTCATCTCAAGTGTAACGTTCATCATCCAAGGCTTGTAATGAGTGGGGTGCTAAATCCAACCAATGGGCTTTCAAGCCCCTATGGAGGTCCAAGTGGCTTAGTTCCTCCATGAGTAGCTTTCACTGGACAAGGTATTGCAAAGACAAACAAGTACGCCCTGCAAGGATCCACAAGTCACATGTATCATGCCAAGTAAGCCACATTTGATAAAAGAGCCACCTTAACTTGTGCATTAAATCCCCCCTTTTCAAACTAAAGTAATGCTTAAAGACCTTATAATATTTGCCAAATTTAGATATGGGAGGGTTGTCATGGTGCCCTATTTGGTAGGCCAATCCCCAAGTCAAGGAATGTTTCCGAAGAAGACCTTCTTTAAGTCATGTAGTGAATATGAGGTTGATGGAGGTATGACTTTTGGGAATGCGGTTCTTGACATATCAAGGGCTCATATTGTTGCATCTATGGGTGTCTTTGTGGAGGGTGTGCTGCATGCTTAGTTTGCAATGCAACATTTTTCCAAGCCCTTTATTGCCTTTCATTTATTATGGCGCGAACATTGAGTGCTATGTGCTATGGAAAGGAAAGAGTAGCGCAATGCCACTTGAAGTTTGGAACACATTGGGTGCCATATGCACTGGAAATTAAAAGACGCTGGAAATTCCTTTCAAGATCAATCGATAGAGGGATAACTTTATCACGTGGAGGGAGATTTTTAGGGTTTGTCCTCATTCTTCCTTGTTGATTTGATGAGTTCTTGATACCATGCTATGTTTTTCCATATGGTTCTTTGGCTGAAGTATTAAGTAATTTCATCAAGTCATAGTTCATTTTGGATGGTGAAGGCTATTCCCTTGAGGAAACCCTTCTTGTAGACCTTGGATCCATTGTTGATCTTGATCTCTTGGTGCTAGTTTGAAACCCTAATCCTCGTTTAAGGGTTTTCTTCTTGACCTTATTTACAATTTGATTCACCTTGAATCCATTGCCCTTGTTGGACTTGGTATTGACCTCTTGATGCCCTTCCATTACTTTTCTAAAAAGCCCTAAAAAACTCCAAACATCGTTTTACTAAGGCTACTCTCAAGATCACCTTGTGCTTCATTGCTTGGTCTTAGTAATCCTAATAGGGAATACCCCCCTTGAGCTAGAGGAGAGACGGTCTAAAGCTGCAGATGATTGGTTGCTAAGGTGACAGTGGTGACCTTCCTAGAGGTTTCCCTTGGATTATACCTTGTGGATTAGGGTTATGTACAATTTGGGATGTAACAAAATTCATTACTAGAGTTCTGATGAAATTTGCCAATGAAATCAAGCCCCCACTGTTGGAAAGGTGCTTGCACTATGATTAGATCAAGAGGTAAGGCTTGCAACTTCTACTTGGCCGCAAATCTCTAACAAGAATCACAAGCTCACACAAAATCATGTGTATTGACAAACAAAGTGGGCCAATAGTACCCTGCTCGCATGATCATATGTTCAGTGGTCCTGGCTGAAAAGTATCCACGACAAACACTTGCATGTAATTCCTACAAAAGATCTTTGGACTCAATTGAATCGACACATCAAAGGATAATCCCACCAGGATTCCTCCATCCAAGTTCACCCTAAATCAAACAATACTTGGCTGGACGCAACTGTAAAGATCAGCTCTGCATCTTATTCATGTTGGTAGGACATGATGAATTCTTGAAATAGTAAATAATATCAAAATACCAGTCATGTTCTGCTAATGAAGACAATAAAGTATTTACCTGTTCATTAGATTGCAGATTCTCCATATCGTATTCCTGGATGTTGGTGATCCACCTACCTCGGGTCCCATTGTACTCTTGCAATAATATATCCTTCACCCTAGGGTGAGGAACATACACTACCACCTTAGACTGACAGTATTTTTATATCAGTAATACTGATATAAAAAGTCTACATCGGTTACAAAAATAAAAATACTGTCAGTATTCTTATATCAGTATTTTTTTTAACTGATATAGACTTTATATATAAGTAATATCAGTTACAAAAAAATACTGATATAAGAATACTGACAGTATTTTTATATCATTATTTTTTTTAACTCATATAGACTTTTTATATCAGTATTACATAGAAATACTGATATAAAAATACTAATAAAAACACTGATAAATTATGACAAAAAGTTATAAAAATAAAATAAATTATGATATAAAAATATAAAATAAAAAACCTGCAGGCTGCAAGACTCGACCTTGGCCACTCGAACACGAACACCTGCGCAAAATCGAGTCCACGCTCGCGGCTCCATTGTCTAGACTCTAGACTAAACGAATCACAACGCAATTGAACACGAACACTTGGGCGACGGGCGTAATGCCGAACGGTACACGGGTGACGGACCCATAGTCCACTGCTGTGAACCCACAATCCACTGCTGCAAAGTTGCGAACCCACTGCTTGCACTCCAATACGCAGTCGAGTACACAAGACGGGCCGCGGCAATGGTCTCTACTCTCGACGGGTCTCGATCTTTGGCTATGCGACAATGGTCTCTACTCTCGACGGGTCTCGATCTTTGGCTATGCGACAATGGTCTCTACTCTCGACGGGTGTTGATCTCTGGCTCGACGGGTCTCGATCTCTGGCTACGCAAATGGAAGCACGAAAATGGAGGCGGGGAAATGGACGCGACAATGGAAATGGAAATGAAAGCCGGCGAACTCGTGGCTTTTTTACTCGATTTTTGTAAACGAAAACGAATAAATTCGAACCCTACATTTAATTCGCGATTAAATTCGCCGTTTTATCGATTATATTCGCCAATAAATTTGCCATTAAATACGGTATCAAGTTCGCCGAATTTAATCGATTAAGTTCGGGTCCCTATAAAATTCGCCGTATTTCGAATTTTTTCGATTAAATTCGGCAAACCCGGTGACTAAGCCCTTAGGATAGCCACACTAGTGGGCATCGTAGTACTCCTGTATGCCTCTAACATCCCCGAGCTAAAAGGACAACTGATACACCTGTGAGTTGTTGTCCTCCTCTTCAAAACATAACATGTTCAAATTATTCGCAGGTTGGTCGGGTGAATCTTCAAGATGGATCGGAGGAAACATATAGGCTGCTTGGACGATCATTGCACAACCTTCTTCACTATGTGGTAACTTGCAAGCCTTGTAATAATGATTGGAAGAAAGATGATCAATGAAATTATTATCAGTCATGGGCACAGGAACCGTATAAACCTTTACCTTCTTTTCTTGTTGGAGATGTCTTCTACGAAGGGGCTACCTTGGATGAAATACTTTCTGATTGCTCGGGGCATCTTGTTGATTTTGCAGATTCTTCTCTAATCGGATCATCTTATTGGTCAACTCTTGCAATAAATCAACAAACCATGATGGTACCTCATGGTTCTCATCAGTAGCTTCCTTCTTCACTTTTTGAGGTACTCTGACTTGGGGATCAAACAACCTGGAATGACCGGTTTGCCCCTTCCTGGCTGTGATGTCATTTCTCTACAACCTGATATTAACGCCTTGGGCTTCCTCCAGATTGTGAAGATATTTCTCCTTGAGCAAGATATCAAATGATTAGTCATATGCCTTGCAATGAAAATGTAATGTAAACTCATCACTGGGACACATATTTTGAGGAATATTAAAATAAAGTTTAGAAAAATGGTTATTGAATCTAGATATTTATTCATTCTCCTCTTTATGCATAGAAACAAGTTCAATCAATAAGAAATATTTGCCCTATTTGTGGCCCCATTTTTCCTTGAACTTGTATTGGAACGAATCCCAACCATAAACGGAAGCAACAGGAAGGGATTTGTACCACATTTGTGCATCCCCCTCAAGGGTTTGCATGAACATCTTTATCACCACATCCTCATATTGCACTTCCAAATCATCCACAAATTTCAGAAAATTGGTCAACTGGTCTTCAACTGATACTGCATTGTTCCATGCAAACTTCAGTAAGCATTTTTTATATTCGCCTGCAGGCAAGTCACGAGGCTGATTAAGAATTGCAACAAAACTTAATGGGGCGTAAACTGTTGCGTAAACCTTATTTGGTTTGTAACTCTGACCATAGAGATGGAAACAAGTGTGAACCTGTTAGCACACTTTTTGACCCCTAGATCAGATCTGAAATAAAGCAAAATCGGCAGTAAAAAGAGGCTAATTGTAGGAGGAAATGCCCTAGATGTCACTGGCAAGTTTCCTCTCCGTTTGGGCTGGTGCGTGCCAACCTCAGGGGGGTGTCCCTAGGTTTCTTCCTTCTGTTCTAAATCTAAAAAATATGCAATCAAATCAGATAAAACAGCGACAAGAAAAGTTTTCTTGGCTGCTATTAGAGTTCTTGCTCTTGCCAAAGGGCTGATTGCACCACTAAACACAAGTACAAAATCTGGTATAGTATCGATTCTCACACAAAGACTAGAAGCTAGAGAATGGAAGAGAGAGAGAGAGTAAGAGTATCTGCTGCTGCTGCTGAAGAAATCGACCCTGAACAATGAAGAGGAACCTCCATTAAATAGAAGAATGAAGGTGCACATGTGGAGGTAAATGGAGGTGCATGGTTTAAGAATTGAGGAGGTAAAAATAGGAGAGGGCATGCTATAAACTCATGAGATAACAAAGGAAGGCGTATGCATAATAATAGAGGGCACATAGAAGAGGGGACATGCACTCATATGGAAGAAAAAGGAGTGTGAGAAAACGGGGAGAACATGCGCATGAAAAGGAAAGGATAACACGTGTGAAAGGGATGCATGGAAAGAGGGAGGAGGTAATGCGTACTAGGAGTGGGGGAGCTAAAATGTGAGAGATAAAGGAGTGAGGGATGTGTGTGGGTAAAGGAGTTGCACCCTAAAAAATAGTGAAAGAGCGCTAGAAAATAGGAAACGTGTGCAAGGAATAGGGGAATAAATAAGATAAGGAATGGCGCATGGAAGAGAGTACTCTTGTTAAGTGGAGAAAATGGAGGAAAAAGAGGGGAAAAAGTAGGAGAAAGAGAAAATCTCTCCCTCGGTTAACTCAACTTGCCAATTAAGAATGCCAACTCATCATGCTCTTTGCTTTTCTCATGAAGTATGCCACACATCCTCATGCAATGATGTGCCACATGTCACCAAGCCAAGCACTCAATATCCTCATGGAAGATGCGCCCAAGTTTGGACACTTGTTACCCTCTGATCTTGCCACATGTCGAAAGATGAACTTGCCACTTGTCACTCCGCATGACGAGCATACGTGCTATATATAGCCTTGCTAAAAATAGTAGTCCAACCTAAAAATAGGGAAAGTATAAATATGTCCAGGACTACTATGAGACCACTACCAAATATAATATGTCTAAAAATAGACACTGCTAAAAATAGAATCTCCTCGCATGTCAATGAAAATATACTCATCAGATTCAATTTTTAGTGGGGGATCCGATTATGTGATTAGAATCATCATCTGATGCCTAGAGCTCTAGTTAAAAATAGTAAATTACTTGCATGTAGTCCGGAAAAAGCTCATTGGAACCATGAGCACGCAAGGAATTTGAATATGTGATCAAAATTGTCATGCAGACCTCCGATCTCTGTCTCCTAAAATGTAGGGAATATGCTCAAAATAGACATATCTCTCTACCCATGAAGACTTGTGCACACTTCTATCTCTGAAACAAAGAACACTACCAAACCAATCCTGTACTTGTACTCATATGGGAACCAACCCTGGCTCATGTCCAAGCTATATCTATGAAAAATATCTGAATGCTAGGCAAATAAATCATGCTGGCACCTAACCCTCAAGATTTTCAAGTGAGAAAATCGAGGGGTTATTAGAACCCAAAGAAGGTGTCAAAGTTACAGTCATCGGAGAACTTGTCGAAAGAATAGTAGTAGGGGATGAACTTAACCAAGAACTCGATAAACTTACCAAATTAGGCGGAGTTCCTGGTGGAATTATACTCTTGTTCTGGAAAAGGTGTTTTAGTTTGCTTGGGCCGAGAACTATCCCTTGCGAATGATCGAATCTTGGAGATTTCTGCGTGTCAGCTAGTATGATCGATTCCTACTGCAATGAAGTTGTCGGTGTTGAAGTTTTAATGCTTAGCTCAAGCACATGTAGTTTCTTTTCAATTTAGCATGAACTTGAACCATAAACAATGCAACAATACAATATACAATAGCTGCGGTAACCAAGATCACAAGAAGAATAACC
>SNQJ01S0129543.1:0-26002 GCA_010110895.2 Picea sitchensis
ACCTTTCTGGTAGCCTTCTTTCTCGAACCGATCTCCTCAATATTGGAGTATGAGGATATTCTTCTTCTTATTCATGTTCTTCTATAGAGTCTGATTCATCATCCTTCAAATCAAACTCTATTTTCTTTGGTTCTTCCTTACTTGGTAGGACTTCTTGTTTAACAACATCATTCATTTCTTTAAATACCACATCTTGGGTATACATGCCTACCGTCTTAGTTTATGGGTTCCAAATGTTATAATCTTTGCGACCATATTTATATCCAATAAAGATACACTTTTCAACCTTCTTATCTAGCTTACTCATGTTTTCCTTTAGAACATGAATATATTCATCACAAACAAATACCTTGATATGTGTGAGAGAAGGTTTCTTACCAGTCCATACCTCTAATGGAGTCTTGTCATACAACGTTGATGAGGGTGATCTGTTGACCAGGTAACATGTAGTACCCACTGCCTCTGCCCATAATTATTTCCCTAACCCGACACCATTGAGCATGCACCTTTCTTTTTCCATCAGCGTCTTGTTTATCCTTTTTGCAACTCCATTCTGCTGAGGTTTATATGGAGTAGGATTCTACCTTGCTATACTGCACTTCTTACAAAATTCTTCAGATTCATTCCCGCAAAAATCTCTGCCATTATATGATCCAGATTTTATGAGAAAAACAAAATGAATACAGATTATTAACATGTTCTTAACACAAAATAATAGAGATACAATAAAACTGGTTTTCTATTCAATAACGAAATAAGATGAAACTGTAAAATGCAGCGGAAACAATAAGATGGTATGCATCTGTTGAGTAAACTGTTGGAATGGTGGTGGCTTATCTATGATAAGAGATGTGGCTTCTACGCGCTTCCGTCTGAGTAGAATGATTACTATGAGGCTCCATATGCCTTTTTTGATATTACTCATGGATGCAAAAACCATAGACATCCAAAACCTAACCCTAGGATGTAGGTGCCAAAGTCAAGTGGGCCCGTCACAGGTAAGTTAGGCATCAACTACCGAGGGTCATCCAACTTTTTTCATATGATCTTCTTTTTAGGCGTGTGATTGCCCATTGGAAATGTATCATCGAGGAGATTCATTTTGGAGGATCAATGATGCCTTTGGTTATCATTGAGGGAGCTCAATCAGAAAAATATTCATTTAAGGCCCCTCAAGAGCGGCCAGAGAGTTAAAGCTAAAATAGTAAATTGATAAATTGTCAGGAGAGAAAGCTGTTTTGAACTGGTTGGAAAAGATTGGGTGGCTACCGATATCCATCTGAATCAATTATCCCTCCTTATGAAGAAATGGTATCCGACTACTTGCGTTGGGGTCCTATGGATGAGAGATTTTTACCTTTGAATTTGGCCGGTAAAACCACTTGCAGATTGTGGGAAACGCCTTGCTTTGATATCTTTCGATAAGAGTTGGATCCTTTTTGTGGGATTTCCTTGATAAATGCGTCTACAATATGATCATTAGATGTATTTTGTATGCAGTCGGGGTTGAAGCTCTGTTAGTTAATGGGTTGTTTTACTTCTGAGGTATCAAATAATGGTGGGAAATAAGGTGAAGGAGATCCACGTTGAACAGGTCTTGGAGCTAAGGAAAGGAGAATGTTGAGCTCAAAATTGTTATCGGCCTTGGTGATAGTGTGTAGTATACTTGGTGGAGAAGCATTAAGAGTCTAGCAGGCGTTCTTTTCTGTAAGTACAACCAAACTTTGTCACCCACAGGCTTTATGTAGCTGATGTTGATCATGGCATTGTTTGTACTTGTCATTGGACTTGTAGGATATCCCTAAACCTATTGGCGGATGTCTTGGATATTCTCAATGAACCGTGTGTCTTTTTCAACTTCAGTTGAGCAGGAGAGGAGTCGGTCAAGGTGACCTCAAGTGGAAGTGAAACATCTATGGGACCCAGTGGTTGGAATCCCAGCAGAATTGAAAGGGGTTGTGAGTGGGTTGAGCTATCTGAGGACTCGGTTAGCCTTCTCATTTGGACCACGGGGAGGTCTCATCCCACAATATTGCAAGGGGTGCTTTAGGTATTATACATCTTGAGAAGGATATACAATCATTGATTTACAACTTCAGTTTTGGCCATCCTCGGGGTGGAGAACATTATGGATTTAGTGAGCTTGGTGTGTCAGCTAGTGACGGAGGCTCGATAAAGTAATGAAAATCAACTATCATGACATGAGACAATGGTTTGTGGGATTCCAAAATGTACTCAGACTAGTTCAAAGAAGAGGCTTGGCGGTGTACTCTGTTGTGATTCTCTTCTTGTGAGCAACAGTCCACCATCTTAGAAAAATGATCAACAACAAAAAAAAACCATTTCCAGCTTGGTGGGCCGGAGGCAGGTATGTAGTCTGATATGGATTCCCATGGCTGTTAGAAGTAGGCAGAGGGGTGTACATGACCTGTTTTTTAGTGGTCGGTTTAGCAATAATGCAAGTAGTGCAGGACCAGATATACTTCGACCTCATGAAGTTTACATGATAGAAATATTTGGTAGCATCATGTATCTTCAATGCCAAAGTGTCACATACACCCAGCTGTGGTGGGATTTCAAGATTGGCTTCTCTCACTCACTTGATGAAACAAAGATATGACCCAGGGCCGACACAATAGCTTACATCACGAAGATGGAAATTATCAATAATTGCATTTGCACTAACATTTGGTAGGTGTTGGCGAAGTGAGGATCTATCTCATAGAGTCAGACCCATCCAGATATCTCATGGCCATAAGAGTCTAGAAATGTGGTGAGTGTCATATTTGGAGGTTTTCTAGGCAATCCAACGACATGATTGGTACTGCCTATTTTATAATTGATGTTGAGGTGGAAGTGCAAGTATGGACCACTTTTGATGGCCCGGTCATTACGCAGCTTTCCGTGTTTGCATACTGACTGTAGTGGCTTGTGATAATTTTGGATGATTGTCTCCTTTCCCCAGAATGTAATGTGTCCACTTGTGACATTGCACACACAATAGGTACATTTCTTTGTGTTAAATGGTGCCGAAAATATCGATAATGTCACTATGATGAGCCCAGGGGTGGTAGATTAATTGTCGAAGCGACACCCCACAACATAGTTTGAAACATCTGTCTCTCAGAGGATGTTAGAATTAGAGTAGTGAAAGTCACAGGAGTTTGAGCACAAGCATTTCTTCAAATCATCGAGCGGCTTGTTTTGGGACGCCCAGCAGGTGCCTTGGTACCCTGTTTGGTTGGGGCCCATGCAATATGGAATCCCAACATGAACTGCGATAGAAATTGGCAAGACACAAAAAATTTGCAGAGCTATGTTAGGGTGGTTGAGGCTGGCCAATATTTAATGACTTGGATCTTTGTTGGATCAACATGTACATCATGTTGATCAATGATGTAGCCTATGTATTGGACATTTTCCATGCTGAAGGAGCATTTTCCAAAGTTGGTGTATAGCTTGTGTTGTCGCAAAGTGTGGAGGACTTGTTGAATATGTTGTAAGTTTTTTTTCCCAAGTATTTTTGTAGATGATATTGTATCCATATACACCACTACAAAATTATTGAATTGAATGGTTTGCGGATGTCGTCCATCATCTATCCTCTTGAAAGTGTTTGGAGCATTTGTCAAAACTGAAGACAGCCAACCATTCAAAAGACCTTCCACTTACTTGAAGGTGGACTTCCTTGCTCTGTATATTCTATCGAGACACAATTGGTAGCCGGACTTGAGATCAATCAGCAGTACCCAGCTATGGTTTAAGTCAAGGGAGGTCATGAACATGGGGAATTAGAGTGTCAGATTTAAGCTGATTTTTATTCAAAGCAGATGATAGACCCGATACTGTCCTTGGGTTCCTCAGCCTAATACATGACATGATTGGTCTCTGCAAGGTGATGATGGGCTGGGATGGATGTGCCCCTTGGAGTAGTTCTTGGATCTATTGCTTGATCTCCTCATTCTCTAAAAAGGAGTGATGATAGACTGGCCCATAGGGCATCGATCGTCGGGGAGTTAGATCGATGGGGTTCTTGACTTTGGTCACGGTACCCTGGTAGGTGAGGAGAATATAGTCGAGTATTCTTCCATGACCTTATATACTCTCTTCTGTTGTGTGGAGGTGGAGTCCGCAGAGACCTTGAATGTGTTGTGATCTTCATTTGGGAAGCAGATGAAGAAGACAAACTTTCCTGTCTGAGAGATGACCTTCCACATTGCTTAGCAAAGATCAAAGAAAAACCACTATGTGGGGCCCGCCTCAATTATCTTATTGCAATTCCTGTTCAAATGTAATAACACTACAAGAATTTTAGACTCATATACAATATAGCGTGTTTCCATAAATAGGTTGGCCCAAAAGAACATCACAAACTTTGAGAGGAGAAACATCCTGATACCTCGTCTTTGAAGGGCTTAATTTCGTACGAAAATCGACATTCCATTGGTGATCGCAGTGCTTCATGGGTGGGAGCCATCGATGGTGTAGGGTTGTGGAGTCTGCGGCGCATTGTTGGGGAGACGTGCTTTGGCTCTGCTTCTATCAGTAAGAAGTCTGACCCGGTTCCTTTAAATATAACGAATGGAAGAGGTGCTCTCTCCAACTATACGGCTATGCAGCTCACTGGTACGGAGCTTGGTGGTAGTGATGGTGACATTGGGTTTAGTGTCAATGATCCATCTTCCCCTTTACGGTTCTGGCTCAGAGTCAGAATCCCCATCTTATTCAGAGGCTTTCACTTGACACCCATGGCTACTTGAAGCTGACGATCAAGTTGGTATGCCAGGAGCTCTTATGGAATTCGCTGCTTCGGTATCTTTCTTTGTCTTTTCACAGTGGCTTCCTTCTTTGCTAGGCTTTGAATAGTTGTCTAATCTTTTGTCCATCTTTGCTCTATCCTTTTTTGTGTGGGTTTGGGGCCATTGCTGCTGCAGATTTTTGTGAGGGTTCCCAGGGCCCAAATTATCCGATCTTTTGTTTAGAGCTTTTGCTTTCGATTTACGGCGGCATATATTGGTGGTAGCCTAGGGATGAGATGTCTAGAAATTCCATTTCGATGCGGATGTATCTATGCATACCACCATGATACTTGAGCACCATATGTCTCTCTAAATCTTTGATACCAAGCAGTGCGCTGGTGTGGAAAGGATATTTACACACGGCACTACTTGGTCTCTTTCTTGCATAGGTGTGGTCCATTTTGAGTATATATAGGTCATCATAAATTCAGGCCAGGGTAGTATTGTTCATATGTATGGCATCCACTGAAGAGGATTCTTGGGTGTACATCTTGAAAATAATGGGGTTTCCTCTCTGTTTCCTTTTGCTCATAGAAGAGAACCATAATTTTTGACATGGGGGACAACATTAAGGAGAGAAAATGTTATCTTTTCTCTATTAGAAAAGTTATGAACCGGAAAAATACCCTTCTAGTAGATTCAACACTTGTCGAATATAGGAATATCCGAGTTTATTTGTGCCTTGAGGCCCGATTACTCATGGATTCGAAGAAGATGCATCGCTCATTGGTATTCATGAGTTTTGCTGAAACTATCCATCATCTACGTTTCCCTAGTTCGTAGAGGATTCCTCAGCAGTTTGTAAGGATCTCTTGTCCCGTCATAGTTCTTTTCTCCTGCCATGGGAGGTGGCTTGGGCATGTACATTACTCCGAGAAACAAGCAAGACCCAACTCTTTGTACTCTAACCTGGTTGGGGACAGTAAATTAAGATGACAAAGGAGACCATTTCGATACCACTAATGTAGGTGGATTTTATGAGCAGGATGAAATGAATACAAGTTATTAATAGGTTCTTAACACAAGAGCCTTGTGATACATTAAAAAGCGGGTTCTATTCCAATAGCGAAATAGTGAAGCATAAAATCACAATGAAACTTCTTTGGAATGGTGTGACTTATCTGAGAAAGAATGTGATGGCAGCATGCACGTGCATAGAAGAAGGTTAAAATGAGTCTTTGAAGGCCTTTTAAAATAAGAAAGAATGCCAAAACCCTAGAACGTCAAAACCCTAACCCTAGGATATGAAGCTACCAAATTCATAGTGGGCCAGTTTAGATTAGTTAGTACATCAAGCTACGGGGTGGCTAACTTTTCTGATCCGTTTAGGTGTGTGATAGCCCGTTCGGAAGGTATCTTAGAGGAGATTCATTTTAGGGGTTCAATCTTGCCTTTGAATATCATTGAGAATATCATGAAAACCTTCATTTAGGTCCTCAAGAAAATGGCCCCCGGAAGTTAAAGCTGCTAAAAATAGTAAATTGCCAAAATTGTCAAAAACTATTTTGAGCAGGTTGGAAAATTAAGGTAACCTCACTGATATCCATCTGGATCATTACATGTCCTCAACACCTTAAATTTATTTTCTCTGGTTGATTCTCCAGCAAGGCCTTAAACTCTTTAAAACTTGTCCAAGACTTCAAATTTCTTCCCGACGAAACATATCCAAGTATTCCTCGAGGGTGTCATAAATGAACCACGGTGCACAAATTTTACAATGATGGAACGTCTGGTCCAAAATATCACTATGAACTGGTTGAAATTCCTTCTTTCCCTCGTTGCAGAGGGAATCTTCCTATTAAGCTTACATATACACACAATGTTCACATAAATCAAAATCAGAGGTTAGACATACCTTCAACCATACCTTTGCATTACATAAAGTCGAAGGCCCTTTTCTCAGATATGCCCCAGTCTTAATTTGATGCCACAACATAACCTATTCTCCGGAGGCCCCATAGGAGTTATTTCTTCTTTAACTCGAGATCGAGAACAACATAATTATTAAACCCATCACTAATGGTTCTTCCTTGAAGATTATATAGGTTCCAAACCAAACTCCTTCAACAACACCATTTCTCCTCGAACTAACTTTCTGTAGGTTTCCTTTCAAATATTGTTTTACCCTTGCATCATGCATTTTTTCTTACAAAATCAAATTTATAGTATTGTTGGGATGTCAGAGACACAGTGATCCTTCCATATATTAACCTCAACTTGAATTTTCCTCTTCTTATGATTATGATTGTCGAATCATGCCTAGGAAAAAATTACCTCCATGATACCTTTCATATTCACGAACCACTCCATGTGGGGAGTCAAATGAAAGGATTCACCTAATTCAACCAACCATGCATCATGATATTCATGTGTCCTTGAAGAAACCAACTACACATCCCATACTTTGCTTTCCTTGGAGGTCTTTCTTTTGTAAAAAGAATATTCTTGAATCCTTCTTTTCTCAACTTTGGATCTACATTGCTTCTTGTGATGCCCTTATTTCCACATATCAACAAAAACTTTGGGAGATTTAGATCTACATATTGGATCTCCCCCACTTGAGAACTAGATATATTTATTTCTTAGGAATGACCTCTTTGCACAGCTATCGTCTTTGCTCTATCCTTCACATATTCTTGTCTCTTTTCCTTGATATGAAGTTGAGACCAACTAATATAAATTCAATTTGGTTGTATTACTACCTATGGCAAAAATAATTATATACCATAAAAGGTATGAGGCAGGACATTAAACTAATGCATTTATCTTGATGGGGAGCATGTCCTTGATCAAACAAGCCATTTTAAGACAATGGATAGCTAGAAACCGCTAAAATTTTGAAATTTCCTTGAAGTTGTTGCACAATCTTAAATGAAGCCATTAAGGAAGGGGGCCACCTTGTATGTGGACCCATGATAAACTTGCTCTAGATCCCTTAGTAGATGAAGGCATTTAAAGTAGTTAATGGGGTGAATGTTAATTCTAGATTAAAGCCCGGTTTAGAGTGCAAGAATGAGATATAAACACCCCTCATTGTTGTGCATTTGTAACGATGATGAAGAAGGAAGAGCAAGAGAATGCAGAGTGCTTTGTAAGAACACCCATGTATAGAGATTTGAATTAATAGAAAGATTTGGTTCAAATTCATGGTTTAGTGTTGTTCTCTATGTATTTGATATTGATATGCTCATAAATGTTTGATTCATGTTATACATTTGCTATATATCGTATATAGTTTACATGTTTGAGTTTGAAGTCACAGAAAGAATTGAATGAATGAGTTCAATTGTTTCTCTATCACGAGAAAGAGTTCCTCTGAGTGCTGGTTGTAATATAATTCTCGTTGAAAAAAAAGGTTGATTAGTTTCTTTTTTATCATTCACCCACAGTCTGCAGACATACATAGGAAGCTGAGTAGAGGAAGTCATGAGCCAGCAGAAGTTCAGGTTGTAGACACAGAGTAAGTGTTGAAGAGGCTATATACATTAGAGTCGAAAGGAATTCAGCACTTGAAAGTGTTTGAAAGGTTTCACATGAGGTACGACAAGAAGTTTATTATAAGAGCAGGCTAGTGGAAAAGCTCGGAGGTATAGAAACTTGAGTAAAACACCAAGACCAAGCACAGGAGATTGTCTTTAGGAAGTCATTATGAAGTTCTAAGTTCATGATCTGGTGATGTTCCCAGGAGGAACACTTATTTCACATATTTAATTAAAGGCAGATTTGGTGGTTTGGTATCTCAGGGAGTTCACGATATCCAGAGTGAGTCATTCGGATCTCAAGGAGGTCTTGAGAATCTGCAAGTACCTCCAGGAGGTTAAAAAAAACTCAAAGAAGAGGTCGTTGATAGGAGTCCTTAAGGATCATGAGATCTGCTGATATGAATTATATAGGGAGGTTTAGAGAGTTGAAACTTCAAGTAATATAACAAAAAGTCCTTAGAAATCATGATACAGATATCTGGCTTGTGATTCTGAGAGAAATGGTGTGGGGCCTGAGGTGTGAAATGAATGAGTGCTTTGTCAGTATGTCGAATTACATTGGAAGTAGAAAGGCCCGAGAACATGGTGTGAGGGTTCACTGAAGCTTAGGGGACCACAGAGAAGTGGCTGAGAAGGCCGAAATTAAGTCCATATAGGGAGAGGTTAGCAGAATCGAGAATCTCTACAAGTTTCAGAAGTTAAGTGAGAGAACCAAGCATTGGGTACTCAGTCAAGAACCACTGAGGAGGCGAGAAGAAGAATAGCTAGTTGGATGCAGGTCATAGGAGGAATGATTGGATTGAATCCCACTTATCCATTCAGGGAGTTCCCGGAGGTTGAAGGGGTGCCCCGACATCAGGAAATTATGAGGAGATCTGCCAAAGCGAGAGCCAGCGTGGACCCTGTCATGAGAGCCATAGAGACAGACAGAGTGTGAGTTGTGGTGGAGGCAGTTACTGGAGAAAGAGTCAATACTTCCGTTGTTCACATCTCAGAGGGATTCATAGGATAAGAAGTGTGAAAGGCTTGGCAGCTTCAGCACCTGGAGTTGTAGACCATGAGATACCAAGGAGAGTCAGCACATGACCTACCAGGAAGTCACAATGGGAGAACTGAGGGTTTAACTCTACAATCCACGGAGGAGGTACGAGGAGATTCTGAGAAGCTGATATTTAAGCCCAGTCTCTGGTTACATAATAGGAGGCGTATGAGAAGGAGTCTATACTGCATAGTATACGTTGGTTCAATTGCTCACTTAAGATTGGAAAGGAAGATTCGGAAGCTTTGACTCACGAACTAGCTAGATCGTGAGAATTAGTCTGATCTCCCAATTGTAAAAAGGGGCCAGAGTGGAGGAAGTTTGTTGTAAAATTACGGATTTCCCAGATATAAGAAATAGAAAGAACCTTAGTGTTATTGAACCAAGTAGAAGAGAAGATCACGTGAAGAGAGCGTGCTTGCGGCCTTCGTCAAGTGTTATCATAGCTTAGAAAAGCTTCTTTTCTTTACATGGCGGAAAAGGAGAATTAAGCCATGCAGCTTGAGAAGGGATAGACAATCACTAGATCAGGAGGAGAGAAGGTGATGAATGGAAGGGGAGAAGTCACAATCCAAAAGAGCAGAAAGAGATCTGAATAACTTACGCGTTAGATTTGTGGACATGGAGATAAGACAAAGTTACCTGACTGATGCTGGAGATGTCAGTGAGTCAGAAAATGAAAGTAATCTTTGGACACTGGAGAAAGAAGAAATCCACAGTGAAGATCACAGCCAAATGAACACTTACCCAAAGATGTTGCAAGAATGGAGTTTTGGGTAGAATGGACCCATTCTAGTTTATGAGGGAAACTCGGATGTTGAAGAGATTCTAGATCGGATTAGAGCTCTAGACACCTATTTTGACTATAAGGATATAGAAGAGGACAAGAAGTTGAGACATGTTGTCACGATATTAAGGACATGACACTGTGGTGGGATGAACTACTAAAGCGGATAAGCGTTGCCAAACCATGAGAAAATTAAGAGATGGGACGGATGATATGAAATTCAACAAGAGGGACTATCAAAATTTCTCACATTGAGCAGAGATAGAAAGGAATATGCGGAAATAATTCGAGGTTGAATATATCGAGGCGAGGTCATGTAGCAATGTGAAAAAAAAAGTGGCAGAATTATGAATGGCACGAGATGAGACTTCGGGGATAGAAATGGGTATGGTAACCACATCCCAGAATGATTGGAAGATACTATGGATGACTCTATTTGAAGAATTTAGTAGAAAAATTGAGAGAGGAGAGAAATGAAGGTAGAAAATCAGCCAGGAAAGAAATGGTTGCAGGAAGAACGAAACGAGAGAGGAAGACTAGAAGAAACCTGGACTGAGCAGAGAAAGAGGTGGAAGTTACAATAGAGGGCATGTTGAAAAAGGCAACCTATGTAATAGGTAGAGGGGAATTATGAGTGATATGATAATTTTCCTCATTACTAGAGGTGGGGAAGGAAAGAGGGTGGAAGTATCCATTTGGCTACATGTGGAAAAGATAGAACACAAGTCTTATAGGTGTCTGATACAAAAAATAAACTAGAGAAACTCACATCGCCCGAGAGAGCGAGTGTTGTGAAAGAGCGTTGAAGAAGTGGAAAGTCATTGAGTGATCTTGAAAAAGTCCTTTTGTACGAGAAAGTGGAAGGATTCAGGTCAAGGACTGGAACTTTTAGGACTGCTTGCAGACCAAGGGTTGGGCATGCAAATTCATTGTGGACATTGGTAGCACAGACAATCTCATTTCAACAGAGATGGTATAAAAGCTGCGGAAGTGAAATGGCGATCATCAGAATACATAAAGTTTAAGTGGTGCAAAAAGGGACATGAGGTAAATGTCACTAAACAATGTAGTTGAATTCAAGATAGGAGGATATAATGATAAGATGTGGTGTGTCATTCCCTATGGATGTTTTTCATCTAATGTTGGGTAGAACATGGCAATATGAAAAAAATGTAATTCATGATGGTCAGATAGACACATTCACCCTAGAGAGAGAATGGGAGGATTTTATGTTCTTCCAATTAGAATGGAGGGTGAAACGAGTAATAAACAGTGCCTCATGGGTAGGAAGGAACTTCTACAGGTGAAGAAGAAAGAAGAACCACAATTCTGTGAATTAGGAAATAGGATTGTTTTAATTTGCACAAGGGTAGATGATTTACCCGAGGAAGTTTAGGAACTCCTGGAAGAGTTCACTGACATAATAGCGGACGAACTACCTCGTTCATTGAAACCGATGAGGAGTGTGAGTCACAACATAGACCTCATACCAGGAGAAAATTTACCGAACAAAGCAACGTACAAATTGACACCTCAAGAAAATGAAGAGGTCAAAAGATAAGTCCAAGAGTTTTGGACAAGGGTTTGGTTAGGGAAGTCTTAAAGTCCATAATGATGTTGTTGTGGTGCCAGTCAGAAAGAGCTGGTTTGGAGGATAATATGCTCGACTCAGGTTGATCAACAGGAATGCTCACTCCCGAATTTTCATTTCCATTCTAGGATGGATGATGCGATGGATTGCTTGGCGGAACAAAGGTACTTTTCAAGATTGACTTGAAGAGTGGGATTTATCACGGTCGCATGAGAGAAAGCTGATAGGTGGAAGACAACATTCAAAACAAACAAAGAGGGCTATATGAATGGCTTATTATGCCATTGGGCTTAACAAATACCTCAAGTAATTTTATGAGGTTGATAAATGATGAAGTCTGAAGAGTTTCGTGGGAGAGGTAGCTATCATATTTAGATGATATCTTGATTTTCAATAAATTAGGTGAACATCGAAGCATTTGGCTTCTGATAATCACAGAGTGCTGTAAAGGCTGATGATAAACGAAAAACCTCATTCTTGAAGTGGAATCATTTACTTAGGATTTGTTATTTAGGCAAATGGATGAGTTGAGGATGGATCCGAATGAGGTGGAAGTGATCAAGAATTGACCATCACAGAGAAATATTTTCGAAGTGAGAAGTTTTCTGAGGATTACAATGATTTCTCTGAAAGTTCATTAGGAATTTGATTGGTCCAAGCAATGATCTGAATCGTTGAAAATGACATAAGTCTTTTGGTAGAAGAGTTTTAATCTGTTGAGAAGGAAGATTATGGAACAACCAGTTTGGTGTTCTTGGGATTTCAGAAAAGCTTATTTCGGTGAAATCACGATGCAAGTGGATTGTCTGGAAGTCTTGAGTCAGCGGGAAAGACAGTAGATATATATTCAATGAATATAGAGGTGTGAAATTGAAGTACTCCACACTTATGATGGGAGTTCTATGCTATCATCCCAGGCATTGAAGAAATGGAGGCACTTGATCCCGAAAGAATTTGTCTTATCCAGTGACAATCATAAACTGCAGTTTTGTGACTCAACGGAAAAAGTTCATCAGAAGGCATGTGTTAAGTGGATTGAATACATCATGTAGAATTTTACTTTTGTGGTTAAACATATTTCTGGTATTGTTAACAAAGTTGTTGATGCTGAGCAGGAAGTCATTTCTTTGTGCATGAGTTCAGAGTCAAAGCAATGGGTTTTGATGATCTCAAAAGGACATGTCTGAGAGATGATTGGTTAGGAGGCATATGGGCGAATCCAGTTCTGAGAGAGCGAAGCTTAGTGAATAGAATACATGATCAGGGAAGGATTGTTTTTTAAGGGAAATCAACTTTGTATTAAAAAATGCTCCATGAAGGAGAATCTACTAAAGGAGAAATACAATGGAGGATTGGCGGGGCATGGTCATGACAAGCTGTGAGAATCATACTTTTGGCTAGGGATACAAGCAGAGGTCAAGAGGTTTGCAAACAGATCTGAGGTACATAGTATTGAAGAAAGGGGAGAATGCAGGGTTTTAACAACCATTACCCATACGAGGAGAATTAGTGGGATCACGATTATATGGATTTTGTATTTGGGTTGCCAAGAACAAAAAGAGAGTTTGATTCAATCTTTGTGGTGGTGGATAGATTTCCTAAGATGGCACACTTCATTTCCTGTGGAAAACCGGTACCTCAACTCACATTCATGAATCTATTTTTCAAGAGTTATTCGACTTCCTTGGTTGCGAAGAGTATAGTCCGGACCAGGAACCTACCAAAGTCCCATAGAAATTTTTGGAGGACCTTATACAATTTAGGAACTAACTTGGCATTTAGTTAGGCTTATCATCCTCAGATGGATGGATAGACAGAATTCATGAACAAGAGTTTGGTAGACTTGTTGAGGAGCTTGGTGGTAGAACACCACAGCTAGTAGGAAAATATATTACCACAGGTGGAGTTTGTTTATAATGACTCGCTTAATAGGAGAACATGACAAAGTCCATTTCAAATTGTTTATGGTATGCGGTAGAAATTTTAGATTGAGGGATTGAGAGCCAGTGCAACTAGGAGTGCTAGATGCGAGGAAAAGATTAGCAGGCTGATGAAGAACTTCATGACCAGTGGAGAACTAGTACATAATAATTCAATCCGGGGAGTACAAGCGTAGAACAAACATAGAGTGGAGAACAATTTTGAGGTTGGTGACTTGAATGCAGCTGCCAGAAAAGAAAGAGTTCTAGGAACATATAATAAAGCCGAAGATAAGAAGAAAATCGGGCCATGTTGGGTCTTGAAGAAATGTGGAGCAAATGCTTACGAGATTGAACTACCAGATGGAATCGAGATATCTCCGATATGGAGAAATACTAACTTTTATACCCAACAATGGAGAAATACAATTTTTCCTACAAAGAATATAACACATACCCAACAATGGAAGTAATTTTCCTCATGCAATAATTGTTTCCAAAATTATGAAAAATTTGATTCATACAATATGAATTTTTAATAAATTACCTATTAATCTTAAGCATTATTCTCCATTTAATAAATTAGATCTTGCGAGAGCTATAATGAGTTTATATACATATGCATGTATTTGTGTTGAGATATAACTTAATAAGGGCCTTTCAGAGAAAATGGTTCTCAAATGGAAAAACTAAAAATAAACACAAGTCTTGAAATATGAGAATATAGTGTTCTAGTGTAGATATGTCATTTTCCAAGACACTTACAAGATACTTGCCTCCATGCTTAGAAAGCTCATCCTCCTATGGAAAAAGGAACTAAATCAAAACCAAAGAGATGAAAATTTTGTGAGGATGAGACCAAACATTGACATTGATTAGAATGAGGTAAATTAGAAATCAAAGTGTTGATGATTGGGAATGGGTGGAACATGACATGAAGCAGAAGCAACACTATATAGATAATCAAAGAGGAACCAAAATTTCCATATGATAACATTGGAACGGTTTCTGAAATACACACATTACAACATAGAAGTAGAGCACATTGTGATTCACAGAACATCTGATTGCATGTTGCATGAGATCCACATGATCTGACAGAAAAATATCCATGATGATGTTGGCTATAAGTATGATCAAGTCAAATCGACAAGGATGATCGACACATGCGCCTACATTGACCATTAGTGATTGATGGGTTGGTGGAATCACTGGCCGTATCTTTGTCCAATGATAGATCTTGTCCTGTTGGCCAGATTGTGGTGTGCTGATTGATTGAACCGCTAAGTGTGTATCTAGATTTAGGTCTGACCTTTAAATGGAAATGGCCAAAGATATGTGTGATGAACCATCGATGATTAGTGTTCGAACACCTCCCAGATACATTTGGATTTGGAATTCATGTGAGGTAAATTACGTCATTTGACATCCCCTCACCAATTCACGACTTCTTGAAGTATGAAGCATCGTCAGGAGGTGGATGGTAGCTAAGCAAAGGTTTCAGTGAAATATCAATAGCTAACACCTATTCTACAATATTCAAGAGATAATTTTCTCCTTGGTGTCACCGAATGACCATGTCTATACTTCATCTTCTTGTGGGAAACAATATTATTTAGCAGCACTTTATAGCACTTTGGTTTATCGGTGGGTTATTGATTATGGGTTTGAAAATGAAGGTAATTTCTCCCAAAGTTGGGCGAATCCATACTACTTTAGTACCTTCTTGAACGATGCCACAACATTATTCTTTCATAGTCGATCAAGAGACTACCTTACATTCCTTGCATGACTACACCAATAGTCCATTTCTATAACTACTTCAGTACCTTCTTGAACGATGCCACAACATTATTCTTTCATAGTCGATCAAGAGACTACCTTCTGTTCCTTGCATGACTACACCAATAGTCCATTTCTATAGTGAAACACATAGATATAAGTGGACTTATAATAATCACTTTCACTAGTCTAGTCAGAGTCGATGAATTCAAGTAGCGAATCTCAACTTCGACAATACTTGATACCAAAATGAGTGGTACCCTTGATATAACGAACAATTCGTCTGACTTATTTCCAGTATATTTCTTTAGGGTCTCGCATAAACCTAGAAACAACACTACCAATAAAGGAAATGTCAGACCAACTATGAGTAAGATAAATAAGACTGCTGGCCAATTGTCAATAAAGAGTAGCATTGACTACAGGTGTTTGTCAAGTTTTGGTAAGATTTACTCCATATTGAAAAGGAGTAGCACAAGGTCTACAATCAAACATATTAAAATGTGTCAATAGATCCATCACATATTTAGACTGAGAAATGAAAAAATCCATTACAAAGTGGTAATACTTGAAGACCCAAAAAGTAATGTAGAGTAACAAGATCTGTCATGTCAAAGGAGTCAACAAGTTATTTCTTCAATCTAAGGATGAGATCATTATTATTGCCAGTAATGATTAAGTCATATGTAGACATATACAACAAAAATAAAGGTGTCTCCATTGGTATGGAGTACATACAATATGTGATTAGATTCACAATGTTTGAAACTAAGTCGAAGAAATAAATTATCGATATTAGCATACCAATCTCGGGGAGCATGCTTCAAACCATAAAGCGAATTCTAGAGTCATCAAACCAAATTTGAATCTGTCACAAAAGTAGGTGGTTGTTCCATGAAAATTTCTTTAGATAGATCTCCATGAAGTAATGCACCCTTCACATCCATATGATGGATTTTCTATCCAAAACAAGAAGCAAAGGAAAGAATCAGCCAAACAAATTTCAACTTTGTGACATTCACAAAGGTTTCAGTGTAGTCGATGCCTTCTTGTTGAGAAAATCCCTTTGCAACTAATCATTCTTTATGTCGCTCAACAACAACTTCAAAGGTAAATTTGGTCTGGTAGACTCATCGACACTTAACAATGTTTTTTCCTTGTGGTTGGGGAACTAAGTCCCAAGTGTGATTCTTCGACAAATAATCAATTTATGTCTACGTGGCCAGCTCCTATTCAATTCTCCCTTCAACCTCTAAGTAGGTAACATGATTAAAAGCTTCAAGTACAAGATTCATCAAGACAAAGATGGCATGTTTATTTTGAATTCGAGTTTGTCATTTGGAGGAGGCATCTCCAACATCAACTCTAGTAGCTTGAATTGTCTTAGCAACCCATCTAGGTAGACAAGAAACATGTGAAATATGGTTCCCTTATACAATTCGAGTAGAAGTCAGAGGGCCTTCAGTTTGTGGACCAGTAGAAACAGATGATGATGGACTAGTCAACTCAAAGGTTGACGATCTAGTTGAAACCTGAAGAATGTTTGACTGTAGATTCAAAGGAATGAAGTACATCAAAAGAGATCCAGTGTTAGAGACAACATCAAAGGGGTCATACTGAAAAAATTCATAGGAGTAATTAAATAACTTAATTCTAGAAGACTTCTCATAAAACTGTACATTTCGTCTGATAATGATTTAGCGTTTGACAAGGTCAAATAGTCGATAGGATTTTGAATCTTCAGAGTATCCCATCATGATGCAAACATGACTCTTTAAATACAACTTATTTATTCAATCATTAAGAATGTGGGACCAAGCAACACATCCAAAGACATGGAGGTGGTCAGCTGAAGGCTTCTTCCCATACCATCGCTTGTCTGGAGTCATGGAAGGAATAACTCTAGTCGATACGCAATTGAGCAAATAATTTTCATAATACACCACTTCGACCCATAAGCAAGGAGGCATATCTTTAGCCTGCAAAATACATCTAGCCATTTTGACTAGCATCCGATTCTTTCATTCTGTTGAGGTGTGTGAGGAACCAACTACTTCCAGTCAATTCCAGATCGAAGCACGTATTCTTCAAAAGGTCAATTTACATACTTACCATCATTGTCTGATCTCAGGTGTTTGATGGGTCGGCCACATTGCTTTTCAACAAATGCTTCAAACTCCAACTTTTCAAATACAAGGTTCTTTTTCTTAAAAAAGTAAACCGATGTAAAGTGATAGAAATAATCAATGAAAGTCAAAATATACCTTTCACATGTCAGTGAAGGTAAATTGATGCGAAAAACATCACTGTGAACCAAATCTAGTATGTTTTGTGATCACCGTGATTTTCCATATTTGAATGGTGCTTGGCGAGGCTTCCCAGGAAAATAACCCTTACAGTCTCCTTCAGGGGGAAACACCTTCGATAAACCAACAACAATGTTTTGAGTTTCCAGTGCCTGCATACTTAAGAAATTCAGATGTCCGTGTCACTCATGTCAAATTCAACTTCACTCATTGGTGTGAGAAAAAGAGCAATCGATTCATTGTTAGGTCAAGTCGTGTCACAAAATTTTTACAAGTTGTCCGTCATGTTGAGAATCTTGTTGAAGACAATATAATTTCCTTTCCTCAAATCACAAACAAAGAACTGATTTAGCCAAAATTCTATAATCTTACCTGTATGTGTCAATTGAGCAACAAACAATAGATTGGCACTGATATTTGGCACATGATAGACTTTGAAAATCTTCCGATGTTGACAAGCAACATCGCCCTAACCAACAACATCTAGAGAAAAATGATCAACAACATAGATTTTCCTCTCCTTAGCTTCATCCAACCACATGGACAAGGAGGCATCCTTAGGCGTGTGATGAGTGAACCTAGAGTTGACTACCCATTCATTCTGCACAGAATGAGACAACAAGGCCATAGAAGTTTTGACTTGGAAGGTGAAATTATCAGTGGGTTAGTGTACAATGAATGAGTCTTGTTCAAAGTGTTTAACCTTCTCCTCTAAATCATCTTGCTTCTTATAACTGACTTTCTCCACATGTCTTTTCTTTCCACAATACTAACACATCTTATTCTTTCAACTCAGATGGGGTGCATTTGTCTATCTCTACAATTTCTGGTCACGGTATGCTGATTTCTGTGTAGAGGCATCAAACTATACTTTATCCCTGGGATCCATCTTGCTCTTTGTATTGAGCAAGTGGAATTGGTTTTTACCACCAATCTTACCTTCTTCAAGTAGTTTTTGTTGATAAGTAATCAAAATACCATCGAAATATTCAAAGGTGTAATATTTACCATCTTCCTTGCATTCTTGCTAGTTGGTGAAAAAATTCAACACGAACACATCGAACGGTGTTCTCAAGTTCATTAGTACTAGCTCGATGAGTTTTCCATCCTTGTTTGATATTTATTTCTACATTCGCTCAATTTCAACCAAAGTTCTTTGAAATACACCAAACAGTTCTCTATTATGTTAAAAGAATGAGGATTGAGAGAGATCAACTCTTTCTCCACCTACATGACGTGGCTCTCATCGAATCAATCGAACAACGAATTCAACTTCTTCTATAATTGATGAGGGTGGTCGATTCCATTGAGGAGAAATTGAATATCCCACGAGATGTAGGTTATGATGATCTCTACATCCTCATCCTTCTTGCCACCAACAACAAACTTTTCCTAGTCGTTTGTTGGATATGGAATTGCAACCTTTGTATATTGCTACAATCCTTTGATATTCAATATGGTTTCCATATCTGGTTCCCATACTTCATAATTTAATCTATTCAAAACAACAAGATCCATCCTTGAATCCATCTTCGATATATAGACATAAAATATTATGTTTCAATAAGTTCTAATCAACAAACCACTTGCCCAGAGTCAATCACACAATATATTCAATTCAACAAGTTTCATAGATAACACGTCGAGGTTTTAAATCATCATATATGATACCATGTTGGAGAATAAGGTGAAACATGACATGAAACAAAAAAACACAACATTGTAGATAATCAAAGAGGAACAATTTGTTTTTGAAGATAAGGGGTGGTGTCTAAAGACACTGTTACAACACTTAAGCATAGCACATTGTGATTAGAACATCATAATGCATGTTGCACATCTTGATCAACATGATCTATTTCAAAATCTCCATGATGATAGTGACCAAAGGTTTCTTCTTTTTATAGCCTCAATATCTAACCAACTTCCATAGAATCCAGAACATCTTGTCCACATGTAACCGTCGACTATTATCATTGACTCCGCCAAATATGCAATATCGAGTCGGATCCACAAGGATGCTTGACCTGAACTCCTATGTGTCCAAATCATAATCGATTGTTGATCTAATCAATCCACCGCATGACTATCTTCGACTGTTGGTCGACTGTTCAGACGATATGCAGGTCGACTACTTGATCGACTGGTGCAGTGTGTTGGTCGATCACCCGATTGACTGCATCTAGATGTAAGTCGACCTATCAACTAATTTAACCTAGGATATGTGTGATGAACCATCAATTCTTGATGTTCCAACATCCACTCCTTTCTTGGAGGATAGAGTTGAAGAAATGGATACAAGGATTTCTTCTTTGAGAGGGGTAATGGTAGTCAAAGCTTCTGTAAGTGTAACAAAACGAATTCACAACATTGATACCTAATATTCAGATAAGGAACCAGTTCCTTCTAAGAATCCCATCCCCTGCTTCAGTCTAACACACAATTATTTTTTGTGGCTCCTTATTCAAAGGGGTGGAAATAAGTTAAAAAGAAGGGTAAAAATAAAAAGATTTGGGATCATTTTTTGGAGGGCCAAAAATTGCATTTATATTAATTATGTAATTTTAACCTTGTGAATACCTATACTCTTGTAAGTGCATTATGCATATGTATTTTATTTATCTTGTATAGTACTTTGAGCCTATGAATAATGCAATATTCATTTTGTAATGGAATATAAATGACACTTTTTCTTGAAAAAATTACCTTTTTATTTTAAATATAATTCTTTAACAAGTAACCAATTATTCTTTTTATCCACTAAAAATTAGTTGCAATTAGGGTATTTTTTAGGGGTGAATTTTCACCTATTGCCTTTAAAAAAATCGCTAATTGGCCATTTTCACTTTAAAAATTCACCTATTTTTTACATAAATATGTTTATGTTGATAATATCGCCAAAATTTACAAGTTTTAATAGTAAATTGTATATTTTTTTTATTGAATATTCTCCTCGGTCTCTATGTGTATGATTTTTTCAATATTAAATAAGCGTCTATAACACTATACTAAGATATAATATTTGAATCCTTAAAAAATACCTTGAGACTTGTAATTTTGATTTATAGTGAGAATGAAAATTAAATTGTTTGGGTACAATATGCACTTTTTAAAATGTTTATTCCAAAATTTCTCCCCTAGAGCCCTCAAAAAAACATAATGCCAATTTAAAAAAAAAACAATTGTGAACAACATAGTCAATCACAAAAAACTACATACTTTTCTACAAGATAAAATTGTATGATCACTTTTATTGAGCTATTATCTTTAGAATTTAAAACCGATGCTTTTATCAAAAGAAAAAAGAAAAGAAACATGATCAAATGGATTGTTTCACAAAAAAATTATCCCATCATGTATCTCCATCAAATTTAATTTTCCCTCCTCTAGATTTTGTCCTTCTTTAGAAAGGAAGTTTGCAACAATATTGAGCTCTTTGAAAACATGAGCATAGGATATTAAATCAAATTGTGCACTAACCAATTTTATGTTATCCCCTGGTTGTCTTAGAATAACATTATAGGGAAGAGAAGACCCTTTCGTTTAGATGATTAAAAGAGTTGAGTCCCTAATAACCTAAAAGAGTTGAGTCCCTAACAACCTACAACATTGAGATATCATTGTCTAAAGCATACTTCAACAATGTTTTCAGTGCCATAAGTTCTACAAAGTTATAGTTCCTACACCAATTGATGTCTTGAATTTTAAAAATTGATCATTTGGAAAAGAAAAAAAGAGAGAGAACCCCTCCAACATTGTTGGAATTCCTGCCTCTTTGGAAAGCTACATCAAAGAAGCCCCAGTGTAAGATTTATCAATTTGGAAATCTAGGACCCACCTTGGAGTAATGTCTGATACCTTTGAAATGCAACTTTGTGCCAAAGCTAAAATATGACAAAATCTTGAAAAACGGGAATGAACTTGTCCTAGATTGTGGAATTCCTTTCCTGCCATATACCCCATAATAAGAAATAGGGAAAGGCTTTGTAGTTCATTAACTCTAACTTCTCAAACAAGATTTCAAGAACTCTTCAATTGTATTTCCTCGCTAAACATTTTACAACATTATTAATCTTTTGACTTCCTTCCACATAACCAAAACATAAGGACAACTAATGAAAATATGAATTGTTGTTTCTGTCGCTAATCTGCATAGGATGCAAACACTTTGTCCTTGTTTATTCCTTAAATGAAACATGTCCCATTTCAAGACCCTGTTCAAGAGGGATAACTCGAGAAGGATTATAGATTTCTTTGGAGCCTATCACTTCCATAGATGTTTCCACCACTAGAGGGTATTTATATTAATTGATTCAAACAAAACTTTTTAACCCAATTTTGCAGTGAATTCTCCCCTAATTTTATTCTTGGACAAAGCTAATGAGTCAACTTCTTCCTTCAGTTTGATGTGACCCTTTTTGATATGGTCTAGGAAATCATTCCTATCATTTATTTGTTCCCTTGTTAATCCCAATGAGACAATTGTTATCCATCCTTGGTGCCAAATATCAATGGAATATTCATTTGATACTTGATTTAACAGGAAAAAAAAACCCCATTATGAAGAGTTTCAATAGTGTCATTGAATAACATGTACTTGTCTTTGTAACCCGATATAGCATCTGAGATCAACCTTACCTTATCCTCAGAACTAACCTTCTGGGCTAGGAAATCCATAATAATTGGAAAAATTTTCACTAAAGTTTTCCATTGATTGGAAACAATTTTTATGGAATTCTTGGATCGCAAACCCAATCCAGAAAATTCCTCGAGGCACTATATTTGTGTTCCCGAATGTCCCTCCATAGACCATTTTTAGTCAAAAACTTCCAAAGATTCTTGGTTGTCGAGGATAACCCAAAAACATATGCATTCTTAAGTCCCCACCCCCCCCATATCTTTAGGCATTACAATTTTTTTCCATTTAACCTAAGGGATGCCATCATTTTGGCACTTCCAAGACCACAAAAAATTGAAACATAGCTTTCTTACAAACTTTATGACACCATTTGGAATCAACACTAAGGAATGCCAATAGACATGGATAAATTCTAAGATAGATATTATCAGGATCAAGTGAATGCCAATGTAGAGCCACCTATTTCTCTATTAATTTATACAGTCTTCAATTCTTCCGAGGAGCCAACCCCAGTCCCTTTTCCACTAACCATTAGGATTTAACAAAAATCTCAAATATTTAAAACCGTCATTTATATTTAAGACTTTGAAATGAAATTTATGAATTTATCTTTGTTTATCCCTGACTTCTAGACCATTAAAACTAACCGAAGCTTTATGGAGATTGATCTCCATTCCCTTTTCTTTTCCATAGAACTCTAAGATTTCCTTTATATTATTGGACTCTTTGGGGCTACGATTAATGCCTCAGTTGAATACATCATTGCACTTCCACTTGATACCAATCGTAATGATAAATGAATCATCTCGTCGTGGGTTAAGTAGTAACAGATTGAGTACGTATAGGAATTTTGTATGCAACTATTCTATTAAATTCTCTAGTGACGGTTTTAGATACTCCACCCATTTCATAAAGTAGTCAACCTGGTCATCTGAGTTCTATTCAAGTCCCAAAAAAATTCAATCTCCCATCCAATTTTAGTTCCAATGTTGAAATGAACATCATCAACAAACAAAAGATGAGTTAGTTAGCATGATCTTCAATCCTTCCCCTTGAAATGATTCCAACTCTTTTAACCTCCCTAATTTCTCCACTAAGACCCTTAGCTACAAGTATAAATAACAATGGAGACAAAGGATAGCCCTGGGTAAGTCCATGGGAAGGATTAAAAAAAATTGTAGCAAAACAATTAATTAGAAGAGCCAATGAAACCAAAAAAACACACCCCCTAATCCAACTCACCACAAGATAGTTGAATCCTATGTCAAGTAGCATAAGCTGTAAATACAACCAACTTGTTTGTTCATAGTCTTTTGACAAGTTAAGTTTTAAAAATGTTGTAGGGTAGTTTTTAGTCTTGATAGTGTGGATATCTTCCCGAGTAGCACCTATGACCTCATGAATTTGTCTATCTACTAGATACCCAAACCATTCCCGAGAAACAACTTTTGAAAAAATATTTTAACCCTTACTGCTAACACCTTCAAAACAATTTGGTACAAGTGGTTACATAAGGAAATAGGATGGAAAGCTTCAAGGAATAATTGTTATCTTTATACAATATTAAAGTAAGAAAGGTAGCATTGAGCGAGCTTGAGAATATACTAGAACTTTTATCTCCTCCATCACCCTTAATATACCATCCTCTAGTAATTCAATAAAACACATAAACAATTTAACTATCCACCTATTTGGCCCCAAAATTTTGTCTTTTTTGAATGAAGCTAAAACAATTTATAGCTCATCCTTGGATACCTCCTCCAACAACATTTTATTATTTTCTTCATTTACAAATCTAGGAAATAATGATGAGATAACTAAAGTGGTGACAGGTCTAGTTCTTCGGATGGGTGAGTTAGTAAAGCAAGGACAGTGGGGGTAATGTTGTATCCTTATTCTAATCCTTCCTGGTAGAAGGGAAGTCTGATTGTGCATAACTCCCTCTCCTAGTCTTTCGGCAGTAAGAAAAAGAAGGGTAAGGTTGTTGTTTCATGCCATCCCATTCCATTCCAACGGTGGCAGTGGGTACAAAGAACAAGACATAAATTGTGAAGGTAACAACTTACCATATCCCTAATGCTATACATCAAACAACCAATCCTATATAGGAAGCGATGGCTTCTCTTCATACTCATACCCTTCGCTAATATAGCAAGGGAACATAAGGTAGAAGAGCAAAGGAAGAAAAAAAGAGAATTTCCTAAGCGAAACAGAAAGAGACCATATAATAATGGAAAACACATGTTTGAATCAACATCTCAAATCCTCTCAAGTAGTGGGACCAATCTATAAAGAATATCCTTCCTTTTATAAAGTCTATTTTAATGAAAAGGAGAGGAGTGTAGCCTATTTATTATCCATCCTTCCTCCTGCCATTCTGATTGGACACATCAATCAGAAATAGAGGTAGGGCTCATATACATACTAGGCGACCCAATAACCAGAACCACCTAGGGATTTTTACTATGTTTTCTCTTTCAAGCTCCTTGAAAATATTTTGAAAATAAGTTGTCACTGCTTTAGCTATTCTGAAGGTGTTAACCATATCACTTTCCAAATTCCTCATTTCCTAGAGAGTATTTACCCGTTTTCTATGGTTTACAAAATTATGGAAATTTTTTAAATTTTGATTAGCTTTCTCTATCCAAATAGAAAATTTTTTATCGTCCATTCCTCCTCATTGTAGAACAAGATTTTTTTCTCCCCCTTGTCTAGTTCTTTCATGTTTAGAATCTTTTTCTCATTAAAAATATTTCTGTGGTTGGGGTTTTCATGATTGGTCGGAATAGCCACAGTATGGTCAATAGAGTGTCGACGTTTCGGATCCAAATCAGGATCCATCTTCAGGACAATGAGCCTGGGTTTAGATAAAGAGAAGATTTGTCTTTAAATAATGGAATTGGCGTGAAAACCAAGTGTCGGCTAGGTTGTTAAAGAAATTCTTTTTTAATTATTTATTATTTATTATGTGTGATTTAATTAGGGTTTTTTTTTTGTTTTTTGGTAAAATTCCTTTTAATTATTTAATTAGGGTTTTGTTTAATTGTTTATTAATTAGGGTTTAGTTTTTAATGTTTTATTAGATCAAAGTTTATTATTAATTGATCAATAGTTAGTTAATTAGGGTTTTGTTTAATGAATAATTAATCAAGGTATATTATTATTTTATCAAAGTTAGTTAATTAGGGTTTTTGTTATTTGGTAAATTGTTAATTAGGGTTTTGTTATTTGGTAAATGGTTAATTAGGGTTTTTTTTGTTATTTGGTAAAAGTCTTTTTTTATTATTTAATAAGGGTTTTGTTTAATTGTTTTGAAAATATTAGATTATTATTCATTAAGGTTTGTTTTAATTAACTAGAGTCTAGGTGGTTAGTAGGTTTTACTATTAGGTAATTTAAGTGGGTTAATAATTAGGGTTTAGTTTTAATTGTTAGGTATTTCAGTGGTTTATTCAATTAATTCAGGGTTTGCTTATTAATGTTATAATGTTTCTTTAAAGGTTCTGTTAAGGTTTTGAAAAAAATTTAAGTGAAATATTCCTAAGCCTATTAATATTCTTAAAAGAGAAGTTTTCTTTTTAAAAGTTTTAAAAACGAGAGTGATTAGGTGGGGTTTTAAAATGTTTTAAAAACGAGAGTGATTAGGTGGGGTTTTTTA